>JAUPTC010000071.1:5569-28122 GCA_030762895.1 Sophora flavescens | reverse complement strand
TAATTTATATAAGTATACAAGTGTCTGAAATTGGGTATAAAAATTTTGTCACGACTCCTAAGCCTTGATTGACACACAGACTTACTATCATAGTATGGCAAGCCTATTTAATTTAAAGAATATACTTGAATAAAAGCTAGTATTTTACGAAAATTTCGACAGAGTCTCCTCTGTAATTCGGACATCCCAGGTAAAAGAACACCTGCCAAAATAATTTCATTTTCAATCCAGAATTCCAGTTACACCAAATACAACCAGGCATTAATATGCTAAAGATAGTTATATCAATTAGCGATACATGACCAAAACGAAAAATTTAAGTTTTCATTCAAAAGAGACGCTTTCCGAGCCATAAACATTCTGTTTTAAAATATAGACTCTCTGAGTCATACTCATACATACTTATCAAAAATCCAAGTCTCAAACCCTAAGCTAGTCATTCTAAAAGTTATTCCTGAGAAGAACTCACGTGATCGTTCCACAATCAAATACTTCATCAAGCAACTAGATCTAAGTCTCTGAGTGACTTAGGAAGACTCCTCTGCACATCTGTACCAAAATACCCAGGGTACAATAGCAAACCAGAAGAAACCTGATATGTTTGTAAGGGTGAGATACCGACAAATGGATATATCACACAACAACCATATACATGATACATACATCACATAATCATATAAGCAGTTAAATCATGCATATACATAACCTAACAGTGTTATATCAAAGGGTCTCAAACCCGCACAAATCAATCTTTTTGAAAATATGCGTGACACTTCAATATCGTGCTCTAACTTAATCTCCGGAGAGATCCCAACATCCTCAAAATGAGTTGATCAGGCTCGATACACCGTCTCATTGGCTAGCTAGGCACAACGATAATACACTGTCTCATTGACTAGCTAGGCACAACGATAATACACCGTCTCATTGGCTAGTTAGGCACAACGATAATACACCGTCTTATTGTCCAATTTAAGAACAACGATAATAAGGCACGTCTGCCTGGGGAAATGCACATGAGAAAATATTTTATTTAAAAGGATTTCTTTGTGTTCATTCTTTTCACTGTCGCAGCTCAAAGCTAACGACTTAAATCATCATTTCCCCATCACTTGAAAACTCAGAAGCATAGGACTCATAGTCCGAATGCTCAATCACAATGCCCAAGACCGTGGCCGCAGTCAAGGGTTGTGGTCGTAGAAAACAACCTTCACCTTTAATCATGTTCATCACACGCGGTTAGAATACACAGTCCAACACAACGTGATTAGGACCTAAGTCCATCACAACGAAATCGTAACGAACTCGTCCTCACTTTCGAGAATTGGACTCTCACCATAACATCATAACCGGGACTCGTAGTCCCGAATTAACACGATCCAAGATCACGTGCGCATCACTGAATACTAGAGGCGACGTCTCACGTACTAGATTCTCTTTCATAAGTACTTATTTTTCGTTCAGTGAAAAACAAATTCAAAACCGAATCATCGATAACCTATCCAGGTTATCGGAAAGTTTCTAAAATATTTAGGAAAAACCTTTTCTTTGAAAATCTTTTTATAAAGCATCTTTGAAATTCTTTTATCTTTGAAATATTTCCCCCAATAGGATATTACCAAATAATCTTGAAAGTTTTCACTTGAAGACACATAGTTCGAAAAGGATTTTTCTCTTGTATAACAATAGTACACCAAAACTATTTCAACATTTAAAACAAGTACTTTAAGTTTAGAGAACTTTTGGAAAAGAACACCAATCCCTTCATCTTCAAAGCTTATTAAGGTTTTTAATCCTTATAACGGTTGAGCACAGACGCATGTCTGGCTTAGCAAACTCTCAAACAACAACAGTATATATCATCAGTTCAATGCTAATATCACAGTTGAAAGCAGTTCATCACATATATGCATTATATCATTTAGAACAAGTACAGTTCAACATCAGATAATATCATAACAGTTCAAGTACATTAGATAATCAAGTAAGCTCAATCAACATGTAAATATCCAATTAAACACATACACACATGCATACAGTTATTGAATATCCCTAGGCAAACTCCCCTTACCGTTGAAGACAAGTAAAGGATCCTCGTCTTAATACTCACATTAGCTCCAAGAGTGTAACTATCCACTCCATCAAGCAAGCATAGTCGTGTCAAACGTCTCAGAGAGGGAATCCAACAATGCGCAACAACCAAAAATCAAGAAATCAATTTCACATGATCAAACACACATTCTAACTTTATCTAAACACTTAATCTAATTACCAAACAAGGTTATTTTTAAAGAAAATCATGTTTGAAGCTCACGCTTCCCAATACCCTTTAAGGAAACTTTGTTTTGATTAAAAGATCATGAAAAGAACTTTGGAAATCATCCATTTAGAGTCCTAATTGCACTAAATCATAATTAATTTAACAAAACATACCCAAATTCAAATAAAATCAAATTGGGTTTTAGGGCTCCTTATTAAAATTTAGGGAAAACTCAGAATAATGAAATTGGTTTAGGGAAACACAAATTCACAGTCCTAATTTCATAAAACAAGCTTAAATCTTAAGATTAAAATCTGAAATCAGAGGGTTAGGGTTAGGGTTTCAAAATCAATTTGGGGGTTTTCAATCTAGAAGAGAATAGGGGTAAACATTTACCCAAGATGAAGAGGAAAGGAGAACACAACAACCATGGTGGCTCGAACGGCGTTTTGGAGGTGGTCCGAGCGGGGCTGAGCTCCGAACCAGACCCGTGAGATGAGGGGAGCGGGGATGTACAGCCTTCTCCTTCCTCCTCTAGCGGCGGCCGGACGACCAATCTGGCGGCGGAGGCGAGGCGCTTAGCGCTACGGAGCTCGCGGTGGCACAAGACCAGGCGCGTTTCGCACGGGACAGGGACGACTGAGGATGCGAAACAGATGCTTGTTTTCTCCTCCTCGCATGGCGGTCGAAGCTTCTCCTCGATGGCACGCGACTCCGAGCGGTGCAGGCGGCGGCGCGCGGCTTCCTGGCTGGTGGTCGTGATCTGAATGGAGAGGGATGGAGTTAGGGAGAGGGAGGAAGAAGAAGAGAGTAGCAGGAGAGAAAAACAAAAGAAAAAGGGGAGAATGAGGGGGAAGTATCGGGTCTGATGCTAAAAGTTGGAGAGAGAAGTTCATGTTTTTAACTTAATATTTAGTAATAGGTACAAAAATGAGTGATAAATATTAGGCCTAAAATAAACATGTTTTTACTTTTTAGGATATAAAAATAAACATTGATAAGGATATGTTTTCGAAATTCAAATTAGAGTAAAGATTAATAGTTGAACTGATCAACTAAGAAAATACTTGGTCCAAAATTTAATCTCCGATTAATGTCAAACCAGTTTATTTTGAACTCTAAATATTATTTAAATAGAATGAAAATATGAAAATGCTTTTCTCTTAATCATATTATTTAAAATATTTTTCTGTACTGGTATAATAGTGACAATAACGTAAATTATTGTCTAGTAAATGTGCTAACGCACCCAATAAAATAATTTGAAGAGAGTAATTTAATTACTCAAACTAAACCACATAACAAAATAAACTTAAACATATAAATAAAATAATTAATCATAGGTGTAAAAACTAGGGTGTTACATTACTACCCCTCTTAAAAAAAATTTCGTCCTCGAAATTTCGTAGCTCAAAACTTCACAGGATTTTGTAATCACACCTTAACCCTAAAATCTTACTTTGTATTCTCATCGCTTCATTCCTTTTATCTATAACTTTATAACAAGATCGATTCTTATACCATTTTATTTATCCTCGAGATTTTTCACTACCGCTTTATCCCCACTACCTTCGATATTTCACTTTAGTCTATTACACTTTAAATAGGGATGGCAATGGGTAGGGTTTGGGTAGGGTACTATAGTACCCGTCCCCATACCCGCGTTTAAAAAAATTACCCATACCCGGACCCGTACCCTCATGGGTAGCAATCTCAGTACCCTTACCCGTACCCTCTGGGTACCTAAATACCCACACCCGCACCCATTACCCGCACTTTAACAAAGAAAAAAAAATAAAAAAATGATCATAACTTAATTTAAAAACCATCCAACAATGTTTCGAATGTATTCATCAAACATTACAAACCAACGTATTATACCAAATAAAAAGATGTAAAATATCCAAAACAAGTAAATAACAACAAGCCTCCAAAACAATAAATTTATCAAGTTGTAATTCCTGAGCCGATGTTGCCGATGTTCTCCAAAACCTGTTAAATAAAAAACATACATTATATTAGTTATTAGTTATAGTTATACATTATAAACTTGTAAAGCGATAATTACTAACAAATTGTTAGATTATCTTACCTCATCTTTCTCAATCGTAGTCTTGAAAAGACTGCAAACGTTTGTCTTTCATGTGTTAATATTGCTTTGGACCGCTTATACCAATAGAAACTAGAACAAAAAACAAAATTAATGGTTAGACTAAACACAAATTTCATTAAACAAATATATTAATGCAACATTTATTACCTTCCTTGTCATGCTTTATCCACTTTGTGCACACATAAGCGCCTCCAAAGTATTCTCATGAAGCCTAGAACGATGAGGAGTCAACAATCTACCTCCCGTGCTAAAAGCGATTCGAAGCAATGAAAGAAATTGGGATGGCCAAAATATCCTTAGCAATCTTTTGCAATGTTGGAAAATTGATCCCATTTGTTTTCCACCATCCAAGTATATCAAATGTAGCACTCCTAGGCAATACCTTCTCTTCCAAGTATTGATCCAACTCGGACTTTGATTGTATGTCAAAGGTTTCATTGACAAAAGGAGTCATTACCACTAAGAAAATTGTTACAAGCAAGATTATCCAAATTTGAATCCTTGTCATTTAACTTTTCAGTTGAACTTTCAACCATCCCATTAGGCTTAGCTTGATAATCTTCAAACAACGAGTAGCATAATTTCTTGATTTTGTTAATTTCAATTGAAGATGCATTTCCATAAAGCAATGGAAAGAAGAACTCCAACAACTTCAATTTATATCTTGGATCCAAAACAATGGCAATTCCCATAATTCCATGAATAATGGACCAATATTTCTCAAACTTGGCATTCATTTTTGAAGCCATATTTCTAATAGCCTCAATTGAGCAAGTCTCCCATTGCTTCAAAGAGAGCTTTATTTCACAAACCAAAGGGAAGAATATGTTTGTTGTGGGATATTGTGTACCTGAAAACATCTCGCTTACACGATTAAAGACTTCCAACCTACAACAAATTTCTTTTGCAATTTCCCACTCACTTGTTGTAGGCAAACATGTCTACAAATGCTCTCTTGTTTTTCGACTGAGTAAAAACATCTTTATAAGACAATGCAACAACAAGCATTTGGTAAGTAGAATTCCATCTAGTTTTGCAATCAAGAATGAGTTTCTTTGTGATTGAAACTTTCATTTGACGTCTTGCTTCCTTAAAACTTTGTTCTCTCTTAGGTGTGGCTGTCCAAAAGGCAACACTATTCCTAACCTTCTCTATGCCATCTCCAAGGACACTCAACCCATCTTGAGCAATTAAATTCGGAATATGTGCACAACATCTCATGTGAAATAATTGGCCATCAAGCATAAGAGTAGAACAATCAAGTTCGTTTAACAACATACCAACAAGAGAGTCATTTGTGCTACAGCTTATCCAAAGTGATGGTTGACAACTTTCTATCAATATTCCAATCCATCATGCATTCGACCAACACCTTTGAAAGAGCTTCACCGTATGTGGACACTCTACATACACAAACCTAGTATTCAAAATAATTTATTACATATTAATACAATGCAAAGTACTATATGTATATGATAAAGTTAACAAATATCATACCTTAATATGCGACTTTGCATATCCCAATCATCATTAATGTAGTGAGATGTAATGGCCATATACCCTTTCTTTTGGTTACTAGTCATCCACATGTCTCATTGTTAGAGCAATCTTACTCCCGATCTTGTCCAAGAGTCCCATAGTCTTCACCTTTTCATTTTCATAGATTTTGATAATATCATTTTTTTATTGTGTTTCGACTAGGAACCTTGAACAAAGGTTGAAGACCTTCGAATATGCTCGAACCCCGGATGGTCCACCATTGAAAGTGGATACTCGTGAACTATTATCATACAAGCAAGGTCTCTTCTTGATTTCTCTGGATCAAAGTAATAGTTACTCAAATAAGTAGATGACCCATCTACCTTCTTCTCTCTTCTCTCAACAAGATCGATTGTCTTATATCCCTATATGGCCTTCTTTTACAAGTCTCATAATGTTTATGCAAATGATGTGTTCCATCGGATCTTCTACCACACATATGCTTGTTGCAATAATTGCATATAGCTTTTTCTTCACCATTAACTATTTTTTTCGTGAAGTGGTTCCAAACAACGATATCTTTCTTTTTTTGCCATCATCAATCAACTCAATAGCATTAGTATCATTAATGTAAATAGGAATATGATCTGCTGGAGTTTGGGATTGGTCTTTTTCGTAACTTCCCACATTACCACCGGGAACACTCGAGGTGGTGCGAGAGATGAGCTACTCTCGATTCCTTTGATTGAATCAATCCAACCGCATTTTCCATCTAATAAAAAGGCAAGCGGAACCAATTAAAACTCATATAACAAAGAAAGATAAACAAAACAAAAATGCAAGGACACACAGAGCAAAACAATATGAACACAGAGCAAAACAATATGCCGAGGAAGACTGGTTCGCTTAATGCCCGGGACACGAGCAATATGAACACAGAGCAAAACAAAGCGAAAAAGGCTTAAAGCTTGGGACAACACAGCCGAATAACATGATAATTTTAAAGACTGGTTCATATCAACAGAGTAAATCACGCCAACTCAGAGATAACAAAGGAAGAAAGAAAAAACAACTGCAATGGAAAGGTGTATGAAAATCAATTAAAATGCTCAGAGTATCAGGATAAAAAGGATATGCAGAAACGAATCAAAATGCTCAAACCAATTTGCAGAAACCTTGCAATGATATGCAGTAGGCAGAATCCCTTTGGAATACCCAACAGATTGGAGAGTGCGAGTTGCAGGCCGCGTCTTGTAGGGTTGCGCGAAAACGAGATTTGAACGTCGTGACGAGGAGCGTGGCCTGATTTCAGAGAGGTGGGAAAATAGGATTTAGGGTTTTGGAGGCGGAATGAAGGAGGAAGGGGCCAAACAGAGGAAGATGATGGCGAGAGGAACCGAGGAAGGGACGGTGGTTGGAGATGAAGGAAGGGATGGCGGTTGGAGATGGAGGAAGGGACGGTGGTTTGAGATGGAGGAAGGGACGGTGGTTGGAGATGAGGAAGGGACGGTGGTTGGAGATGGAGGAGATGAACAAAAAGATCCAGAACTGGAAGATGAAGGAAGGGATGGTGCTGACTGCTGAGAGTGAGATGAGAAGTTGAGAAGAATGGAAGTAGGGTGAAGTAGGGTTTCACATTTCAGATTATGGGGGGGGGGGGGGGGTTTGTCGTTTTATATATATATATATATATATATATATATATATATATATATATATATATATATATATTTATATGCGGGTTTGGGGCGGGGTGGGTACCAAGGTCCCCGTACCCGCCCCCATACCCTCTCAGATTTGCGGGTAATTACCCGTGCCCGTGCCCGTACCCATAAAACGGGTTTTTACCCTACCCATGGCGGGTATTTTTTGCGGGTACTCGGCGGGTCGGGTCCGGATTGCCATCCCTAACTTTAAAGAACAAAATCCACGCTTAATCTCTTCACTTCTCAATATAGATCCATTAGAAAACTTTCTCCAATATCTAACTTTCACAGCTAACATCAAAACCAACACTAACTTTACCATAACATCAATTAACCTTCTACTCAAGAGATGCAATCATAGTCTTAGTCCATTTGGGCTTAGTCTACTCTTCTAGTCATATCAAATTCACACTTTTCAAGTCTCCAATCAAAACGTCATAACATTCCTGAGTTGCACATGATAAACTTTGCTCCAAGAACCTAAGAAATTCAATCTTATTAAAATTGAATCTTACCACATCCAACATAATCCGTTCTCTTCTTAATTCCTCTCGAATATTTTACCTACTTCGATTTCATATCCTTCATTTGCCTCTCATTTTCAAGTTGGTTCCCAAGCCCCGTTAGTATCCTTAGTTTAAGAAATTTCCTATGCACCTTTACCCTATTGTCCAAGGAAAATACACAACTCCTAACAATTCCTCCATCTGAAGACATAGCTCTATCACTTATGCAAGGAAGTGCTTGTATCATATCTGCCCTTATCTTATATATCTGCAGTCGATAAAAGAGATTATAAAATAGAGTTTCTCTAAGGCCATTACCCCTAAGAGTTGCACCAAAACAAAGCCAAGAAATCCAGGTGGACACTCCCTAAACCAAAATAAGACTTCAAAGATTATAAACATTTCACCATAGCTTATCACACTCGAAAGACACAATCAAAATTTAATCACTTCTTGCCTCAAAATTTGTCTACTAGCAAAACTTCTTCAACACCTTATCCTCACAACGAACATCAAGTTCAACCTTAACTATATCACATATATCAACTTTCCACCCAAAGCATACAGTTATAGTCTTAGTTTTCTTTGAATATATTCCACCACTCCAAATTATATCATAGTCATTCATTTCAATCTTAAAGAATACGATTACATTTCTCCATGCAACTACAACCAAAAGGAATCACTTCAACTTGAATTATCCAAAATCATAATTCTTAAACTTTTCTAACAACTTAGTTTCACTCAAGAACTCCTTTTTACTATTTCCATTCAAATTAAGGAAAACTACCATATATATTTTTCCGTTAATCCTCGGGCTCACGAAGTCAACATTAACCATAAACTTTGATCACTACTCTAAATTCCTTTAATGATATATCTGCCTCGATCATGATAAGATCCATTGTACTCATCTCACTCAATAATGTTGAACTTAAGGGTTCTCATAATACCATTCACATCTATACATTAACAAAGCTCCTATCAATTCTGGTTTATCCTACCATAGAGATGACAAAAACTTAGGTACCACACTATCCCCCAACTAACCTGCTAAGGATAGGTCACCTCATTCCTTATCCATCCCACTGAGGATGATCAATTGGACTTAGTCTCAACTTAGTCCTCAACACTTAAAGTAAATTCAACCGACACACGTTGATAAACTTCCGTTTTTCATCTGAAACAACACTTGAAGATACTCCATGAAGTCTGAACAATCCTCTGATACATTATTCGGTTCACTAACTCTGCTTGCGGATCTTAACTCGTAAGAAGATGTAGACTTCACTAGTCGATCAACGATCACTTGAATTCAATCAAGACTCATACAGGTCTTCAGAAAACTTATAACAAAGATTGAAGGAATGTCAACATCTCAACAAGGAAGGTCTCAATTGTACATCTTGATGTGGAGATATCCAACTCACGACTGATGAGATAGGTCACACATCGACAACATTTGGAAAATACGTAGAACTAAAATGATCAATGACGAAAAGTACGGTCGAACCGCAATGAGACAAGACCTTGGTGATCATAAAAGAATTTCTCAAGAAAAGAAATTTTTTTTCTGGATTTCACGTTCACATAAGCATAGAAAAGAATTTCATTAATTTGAAGGATATCGGAACATCCAGTATGGAAAAAGATCATTCCATCAGATTCGTGGATGTAAAAATGCATGATCAATACACATTTATAAACATGAATCTAATAAAGTTCATTCTTCCACAAGAATCTTCCAGCGGATTCAAAGAATCAAGGGGTGAATAATGTCTAATCCCAAGTAATCTCTTATTCTTAATACAAGGAATTTACAAAATGATGACTTTTACCTCTATCAAAAATAGAAGTGACGAAACTGAGTTTCACCAAGAAACTTCTGCTATCACGAAATTATTTGTGTTATAACTCAAGAAATAGTCATAACCACTTCTCTCAACAAAATGTGAAAGTCTCCATACCAATCGATTCCTTTAAACCAATTCACTCAAATGTCTAATACATCGAGGATCATTTGGAAGTGAGTACGACATCTCACAAACAAAGAAATGAATAACTAGAAATTTATGAATTAGCATAACTAATTCATAAGTCCTGACAGATTTCAAATTAAAATCAGAAAATATGTCTGACACGATTCGCAAGGATAATCGAATGTCATATTCGAACCCAAGTAACATTCAAGATCTAAGGTCTCCCAGGACATAAAGCCCTTGGAAAACCATCAAGAAAACATATACTTGTGCGTCAACACACATTGCTTCAACAAGAAACAATTCAAACAAGAGCAAACCAGAGATCACACAATAAAAACTTAACAGACCTATTTCCCAAAGATCCCGAAAGACTCGACCAGCTCTGATACCACCTTGTAACGCCCCCCCTTGGGGCATTACTTAAGTAACACGTGCGGAATTTAAATTAAAAGATAATTTGCTAGTGCTTTCGAAAAATAATTTATATAAGTATACAAGTGTCTGAAATTGGGTATAAAAATTTTGTCACGACTCCTAAGCCTTGATTGGCACACAGACTTACTATCATAGTATGGCAAGCCTATTTAATTTAAAGAATATACTTGAATAAAAGCTAGTATTTTACGAAAATTTCGACAGAGTCTCCTCTGTAATTCGGACATCCCAGGTAAAAGAACACCTGCTAAAATAATTTCATTTTCAATCCAGAATTCCAGTTACACCAAATACAACCAGGCATTAATATGCTAAAGATAGTTATATCAATTAGCGATACATGACCAAAAGGAAAAGTTTAAGTTTTCATTCAAAAGAGACGCTCTCCGAGTCATAAACATTCTGTTTTAAAATATAGACTCTCTGAGTCATACTCATACATACTTATCAAAAATCCAAGTCTCAAACCCTAAGCTGGTCATTCTAAAAGTTATTCCTGAGAAGAACTCACATGATCGTTCCACAATCAAATACTTCATCAAGCAACTAGATCTAAGTCTCTGAGTGACTTAGGAAGACTCATTTGCACATCTGTACCAAAATACCCAGGGTACAATAGCAAACCAGAAGAAACCTGATATGTTTGTAAGGGTGAGATACCGACAAATGGATATATCACACAACAACCATATACATGATACATACATCACATAATCATATAAGCAGTTAAATCATGCATATACATAACCTAACAGTGTTATATCAAAGGGTCTCAAACCCGCACAGTCAATCTTTTGAAAATATGCATGACACTTCAATATCAGGCTCTAACTTAATCTCCGGAGATCCCAACATCCTCAAAGTGAGTTGATCAGGCTCGATACACCGTCTCATTGGCTAGCTAGGCACAACGATAATACACCGTCTCATTGGCTAGCTAAGCACAACGATAATATACCGTCTCATTGGCTAGCTAAGCACAACGATAATACACCGTCTCATTGTCCAATTTAAGAACAATGATAATAAGGCACGTCTGCCTGGGGAAATGCACATGAGAAAATATTTTATTTAAAAGGATTTCTTTGTGTTCATTCTTTTCAGTGTAGCTGCTCAAAGCTAACGACTTAAATCATCATTTCCCCATCACTTGAAAACTCAAGCATAGGACTCATAGTCTGAATGCACAATCACAATGCCCAAGACCGTGGCCGCAGTCAAGGGTTGTGGTCGTAGAAAACAACCTTCACCTTTAATCATGTTCATCACACGCGGTTAGAATACACAGTCCAACACAGTGTGATTAGGACCTAAGTCCATCACAACGAAATCAGAACGAACTGTCCTCAATTTCGAGAATTGGACTCTCAGTCCATAACATCATAACTAGGACTCGTAGTCCCGAATTAACACTGATCCAAGATCACGTGCGCATCACTGAATACTAGAGGCGACGTCTCGCGTACTAGATTCTCTTTCAAAAGTACTTATTTTTCGTTCAGTGAAAAACAAATTTAAAACCGAATCCTCGATAACCTATCCAGGTTATCGGAAAGTTTCTAAAATATTTAGGAAAAACCTTTTCTTTGAAAATCTTTTTATAAAGCATCTTTGAAATTCTTTTATCTTTGAAATATTTCCCCCAATAGGATATTGCCAAATAATCTTGAAAGTTTTCACTTGAAGACACATAGTTCGAAAAGGATTTTTCTCTTGTATAACAATAGTACACCAAAACTATTTCAACATTTAAAACAAGTACTTTAAGTTTAGAGAACTTTTGGAAAAGAACATCAATCCCTTCATCTTCAAAGCTTATTAAGGTTTTTAATCCTTATAACGGTTGAGCACAGACGCACGTCTGGCTTAGCAAACTCTCAAACAACAACAGTATATATCATCAGTTCAATGCTAATATCACAGTTGAAAGCAGTTCATCACATATATGCATTATATCATTTAGAACAAGTACAGTTCAACATCAGATAATAGCATAACAGTTCAAGTACATTAGATAATCAAGTAAGCTCAATCAACATGTAAATATCCAATTAAACACATACACACATGCATACAGTTATTGAATATCCCTAGGCAAACTCCCCTTACCGTTGAAGACAAGTAAAGGATCATCGTCTTAATACTCACATTAGCTCCAAGAGTGTAACTATCCACTCCATCAAACAAGCATAGCCGTGTCAAACGTCTCAGAGAGGGAATCCAACAACGCGCAACAACCAAAAATCAAGAAATCAATTTCACATGATCAAACACACATTCTAACTTTATCTAAACACTTAATCTAATTACCAAACAAGGTTATTTTTAAAGAAAATCATGTTTGAAGCTCACGCTTCCCAATACCCTTTAAGGAAACTTTGTTTTGATTAAAAGATCATGAAAAGAACTTTGGAAATCATCCATTTAGAGTCCTAATTGCACTAAATCATAATTAATTTCACAAAAACATACCCAAATTCAAATAAAATCAAATTGGGGTTTTAGGGCTCCTTATTAAAATTTAGGGAAAACTCAGAATAATGAAATTGGTTTAGGGAAACACAAATTCACAGTCCTAATTTCATAAAACAAGCTTAAATCTTAAGATTAAAATCTGAAATCAGAGGGTTAGGGTTAGGGTTAGGGTTTCAAAATCAATTTGGGGGTTTTCAATCTAGAAGAGAATAGGGGTAAACATTTACCCAAGATGAAGAGGAAAGGAGAACACAGCAACCATGGTGGCTCGAACGGCGTTTTGGAGGTGGTCCGAGCGGCTGAGCTCCGAACCAGACCCGTGAAATGAGGGAGCGGGGATGTACAGCCCTCTCCTTCCTCCTCTAGCTAGCGGCCGGGACGACCGAACTGCGGCCGGAGGCGACGGCGCTACGGAGCTCGCGGTGGCACAAGACCAGCGCGTTTCGCACGGGGCAGGGGCTACCGAGGACGCGAAATGATGCGTGTTTTCTCCTCCTCGCGTGGCGGTCGAAGCTTCTCCTCGACGGCACGCGACTCCGAGCAGTGCAAGCGGCGGCGCAGCGCTTCCCGGAATCGGTGGTCGTGATCTGAATGGAGAGGGATGGAGTTAGGGAGAGGGAGGAAGAAGAAGAGAGTTGCAGGAGAGAAAAACAAAAGAAAAAGGGGAGAATGAGGGGGAAGTATCGGGTCTGATGCTAAAAGTTGGAGAGAGAAGTTATGTTTTTAACTTAATATTTAGTAATAGGTATAAAAATGAGTGATAAATATTAGGTCTAAAATAAACATGTTTTTACTTTTTAGGATCTAAAAATAAAGATTGATAAGGATATGTTTTCGAAATTCAAATTAGAGTAAAGATTAATAGTTGAACTGATCAACTAAGAAAATACTCAGTCCAAAATTTAATCTTCGATTAAGGTCAAACCAGTTTATTTTCAACTCTAAAATTAAATAGAATGAAAACATGAAAATGCTTTTCTCTTAATCATATTATTTAAAATATTTTTCTGTACTGGTATAATAGTGACAATAACGTAAATTATTGTCTAGTAAATGTGCATTCACTGAAATAAGTCAGTGCTAACGCACCCAATAAAATAATTTGAAGAGAGTAATTTAATTACTCAAACTAAACCACATAACAAAATAAACTTAAACATCTAAATAAAATAATTAATCATATGTGTAAAAACTAGGGTGTTACATATCTCCCCTATGTCGAACCTCCCCTATCAATCAACAACTCCAATGCCCTATGCAAATGGCACAACAACAAACAATATCAACCACCTCCTTGCTCGGGCCATGAAGCTCCCAAGACTTCAACATCAACATCAACGTAACCTTAGACCCAAACCGTGGGGTCAAGGCTCCCCTGACCAATTCGCACCAAGGTTCAACTCATCAACACCTCGACCAATAAGTATCGATGTCACTTTGGTCAATAAGCACCAAAGCTATCAACGTACGGTAATCCAACGGATACTGACTTAACCATCTCATCATCTTTAATTATCTTTGATAATCATTAACCAAGTTGTTTAATCTTTATCTTTGATTAGTTATGTCAACTTATCATCATTGGGGAAGGTTGGGGTTAGGAACCCCTTTAAATCCTTTAATTCCATCTCTAACTGTTAGGGGAGCACGGTCGTGCTGGTCACATGAGTGAAGCACGATCGTGCTTCCATTCATGCACGGTCGTGCTCAACAGCACAATCATGCTTCCTCTGCTGCACGACCGTGCTTAAATGCGCAACCATTTTCCAGAATTCAAACTGGGAGCACGCGCGTGCTCCTCGCGCTCAAAGACGGCCGTGCTCAATGCGCGACCGTACTGTTCTGGGCTGAAACTGAAACTGAAATCGAAACCTTTTAACCAATTTTAGGTTTTTTAATCTTTTAAACTTAACACATTTTTAAACCTAATTAACCCATTAATATCTTATCAACATGCTGATCATCACAGCCACAACATCCATTAACCAAAATAATGTTAATAACATTGATTAACATATCATCATGCTTCTAAGGCAACCAATCATAAACATGAACATATCATGAACACGAAGCATATGAAATAATATACTAAAACAACCAATAACGTGTTATCACAATTAATCAAACCAACATATTAATCATACAATCATACATAACAAATCGGGGTCATGGGAACCCCTTTACCTTACGCTACCCCCCACTGCCTAATGTATACACTACCCTTCTCCTCATACCTGGATTGAAGGTAGCTCTAACAACAGCCAAACAACAAACTGGTTCCTTCCCTTCGCACAGCTCAAAACGAATCCAAGCCTTGGAATAGCATAAACACAAACTATCACTTTCCAATTCTAAACAAGAAAAGGAAACACAAAAGGGAAAGACTTTACCTCTATATATCAAGCATAGATAAAACAAGGCTTCCCAAGGGTCTCCAATACTCAAAGAAACTGAATGAGTTCAATGGAAATAGGGAACGAAACAGTGTTAGCCGCAATAGGGATAGCAGCCAACATAGATAGGGTTAAAAATGCAATCCTCGGTTTCTGTGCCAAAATATATAGACTGTGCACGAAGCACGGTCGTGCTCCTCCTGAGCACGGTCATGCTGGACTTAGCGTCAGCGAGACGCGGTCCGCACATTGAGTAAGGGCGTGCTGGCTAATGAGCACGATCGTGCTCATCTACCAGAAAGGGACTTTTAAGCTAAAATCCCATCTAGCCCTTAGCCAACAACTTAACTTAACAAAACCAACTTAAACAGCCAAACAAGCTTTAAAGAAAAGCACTTACGAAAAACAGGGTGGTACAGACTTCCTTTGTCTCAGCCATAATTGGTAGCATGTACAACCACAACGACTTGTTAATTGGCAATTATGCTTATAGTGAATCCATATCAGTTGTTGGTATTTGGTACTAATAAACAAACCAGCTAGGCTTCTTTTACTAACTATAATCAATAAAGAAATTACAATTATTCTCTACAATAATCAATAAATAAATTACAACAACCTTATTCTATGCCTAACATGTTTGTCCAAACTTGATAATTACATCTAGAATCTATGCTACATCACCCTAACTTGCTAACTGCTCTTCTAGAATCTCAGCTGCAGAACCTTAGCTTCCGTAAATTTAGTCCAGAATGTGATGCAAGCCCAGCCAAGTCACGCTCCATGTACTCAATTCTGTCAGCAGATGATGTATGGATGGTGGGTGCATGCATTGTCGCATTTGAATGTTATTGCATTTCGTAGTCAGGTGATAATATAACTCTTGTTTGGAGCAGCCAGGTGCCTGAAATAGATATAATTTCCTCGAACAGGTGGTCTGCAGTTTCATTATCATTCAACATATCAAATTAAAATTAAAGGAAAAAGAACAAACCACATTCCAAATCTAGGTCAGTAACAGGTAAAAATAAAAGCAACCATAATTATAATAAAATGTTAAAATAAAATGAATTTGGTCTATGAATAATTGCTGAGGTGCATGTAAAACTAACAAGCATAACCAGGGGTGGCGTAATGTGGCCTTTCAAAAGCTTAGATTATTCAACGTAAGGAAAATGGGGTTGAAGCAATGAGAAGTTGAAAACGAAATCATGGGAGGGAGATGTTAAATTTTAATATTTATAACAGTGGATTAGCATTAATTGGTTATTGAATTATAATTAAATTATTAATATATCAGTTATAATATTAATTCCTAATTACGTAACCAATTGATAAAATAGTTGTTGGGTATTTATTAAAGAATGACCCTATAATGGGATGGGTCATTTCTAATGTTAACCCATTGAGAGGTCCCTACTCTCTGCTGGTAGGTTATAAGAATAGCCTCCCCATTAGGCATTCTAACAGTTAGTAACACAGAACCAAAACCTACCAGAAAGAGAGGAGTAACCCTCTCATCTTCTCCAACATTCTGAAATTGTTCATCCTCTTCTCATCCTTTGATCTGCTGTGATGGATTCTGCGAATCTCCAAGGTATGAAATCCTCCTCTTTACTTTGATTAACATGAATCACATGCTATGATTTGTATCTGTATGGTATTTAGATTCATAAGTTTTCCTTCAATTGGTATCAGAGCCTTGGATAGATACATGTTATAGCTGTTCTGAAAATTGTTAGGGATTTTCATATCATGTTATATCAATATGAAAATTGTAAGTTTTCCTTCAACAACTTTCGTTTTCATGCCTTGTTCTTCAAAAATTCAAACTATGATTCTCGCCAATGATTTCAAAATTTTTAAGGGTTTTTCTTCTCACATGTTATTCGAGTAACATACTCGAAAATCGTTGGATTTCATTAAATAAAACGTGAGAAATCGATGTTTTTCGCTTCCCTTTGCGTGAAATCGGTTCAATCGCCCCCGAGTTTTGCTCGCCTCGCGATTCTCGGGCATCGCAATAGTTGGAATTCCAGATTCGCCTCGCGAGATTATTCTCGCCTCGCGAACCTGAAAGCCAGAAGAACAGTGAAATTGTCATCCTCTCTGGGTCGCCCCGCGATTACGTTTCTCGCCTCGCGACCCCGAAGGCTGATTGTTCTAGGAAAATGAAAGGTCTCTGGGTCGCCTCGCGAACATGTTTCTCGCCTCGCGACCCCGAAGGCTGACTGTTCTAGGAAAATGAAAGGTTTCAGGGTCGCCTCGCGAACACTTTGCTCGCCTCGCGAGTACCCGCGAGAAGACCAAACGTTGCTGACTTTTCACAAGATTCGCCTCGCGAGATACCTCTCGCCTCGCGAATAAGTTGTGTGTTCTATGCTGCATTTGTTATACAATATAATTTTTCTAATGTATAATTGTAGCATGACTATTGATATTTTGTATAGTTATGAACTCACCTATCGTGGGAATAATTATACAAAATTTGTGTTGTTAAACAATTAATTATTCTAATGTGTTATATTTGTATTATATTAATAATAATTATACCCTATCGGTGTACTATTATTAATGTAATTTGTTATTATACATCGTACTATTGTCTTAAGCTTATGTCAATTATGGTTTCAAGTACCCTATCGGTATTAGAAATTTTGGTGATGTAAGTTTTGTGCATTGTATTATTCTTCTTATTGTATTTCTTATTTATTATGATTCGGGACCCTTAGGCGGAATTATAATGAATAAGAAATTTGTATTATGGGCAAGATTGGTCGAACATATATATATATGGAATCATATTGCCTTCAACTCTTAATGATTCCTATTCTCTGCTTTATATCACCCTCCTTCCCAAATTCCGTCAAAAACTCGAATGGGACAAACTATGAGGATCGGAAAGAGTCTCTAGATCTCTACTTAACTATTGGCCGACTTGGATTTGGCCTTAAGGGAAGACAAGCCAGCAAGCTCTCATCGATGAATCTATCGCAATGTGAAGATTGCTTATGAGAAATGGGAACACTCTAATAGAGTGTGCCTGAAAGTGATGAAGTATACTATGGAGAAATCCATCAGCAGAGTATCACAGAGACCAATAATGCTAAAGAATATCGAAAGTCATTGGGGAGAAATTTATGACTTTTGAGAAGGCTCGAGAAAAGTCAATATCTTTCCTTGTTTGACAAGACCAAATATGATGGGGTCGATGGTGTGCGTGAGCATATCATGAAGTCGATGCACTATTACAACAAACCGAGATCTCTTAAAGTGGAAATTGGTGAAAGCACTTTAATCTACCGGGTTCTTGAATCTCTTCCTTCACAATTCGATGTAATGAAGACCTCTTACAATACTCGAAGGTTGAATGGACAAGTGGATGAGATGATTGCCATTGTTACACAAGAAGAAGATTCCATTAGAAAGGGTAAATCTCACAAGGTGCTCATTTTGTTGCATCTCGATCCAAATCAAACTTCTAAGTCGTGCTCAAGGTTTGTGAAGAAAGATCAAAAGGGAAAGAAGAAAAATGCAAAACAAAGATCTCGCATGCTAAGAAAGGTTTCTTCAAGGGTAATCGCAAATATTGTAAGAAGTATGGCCACAAGGTAGATGATTGCTATTTCTTGAAAAAGAAACAAGAGAAGCAAGGTATATTCTTGGCTTTAACATGCTTTGAATCCAATGTCATTGATGTTCCTCCAAATACTTGGTGGTTAGATTCAGTGCAACCATTCATGTTGTGAATTCCTTGCAGGGGTTCACAAGCCCGAGGAAACCAAGTGATGCTGAGTCCAAGATTATAATGGGAGATGGAGCTGGAGTTTCTGTTATTGACATTGGGATTGTTTCTTTACTTTTGTCTTCCGGACATAATTTGCTTTTAAGAGATGTTTGTGTATGCACCTTCTATGAGAAGGAACTTGATTTCTGTTTCGCTTTGGATAAATGTGGTTACACTTTTAAGTTTGGTAGTGGGAAATTGCTTGTTTATTCGGATTCTGCTTCCGTTGGTTCGTGAATTTTACGTGATGGCCTTTATATGTTAGATCTGCATGACATGTCCTGTTACTTCATTGTTGGAAACAAACGCAGTAGGATTAATGAACAATCTTCTATGTTATGGCATCGACGTTTGGGGCATATTTCTAGGCCCCGTATTGAGAGGCTAGTCAAGGAAGGTATTCTCCATGATCTAGACTTCTCCGATTTTGATACATGTGTTGATTGCATCAAGGGCAAATTTACTTGCCAAGGTTAGGAATAAAGTCGCAAATAGGTGTGACGATGTGCTACGCTTGATTCACACCGACACTGTGGACCTATTACACCCACCGCCATGGGTGGATATGGGTATTTCATTACCTTTATAGATGATTTCTCGAGATATGGATGGATAGACCTTCTTCAAGAAAAGTCTAGTTCCCTAGATGCTTTCAAATCCTTTAAGGTCAGTGTTGAGTTGAAAACAGGTAGGAAAATAAAATGTGTAAGATCCGATAGAGGTGGAGAATTCTATGGTAGATATAATGAGACGGGTAGAAACCCGGGACCTTTTGCCGCATTTCTTGAGGAATGCGGTATTGAAGCTCAATACACTATGCCCGGTACTCCCGAGCAAAATGGAGTTGCAGAGAGGCGTAACCGCACACTTATGGAGATGGTAAGATGTATGTTGAGCCATTCATCATTGCCGGACTTTTTTGGGGAGATGCCTTAAAAACTCGCTTGTCTATATTCTAAATCAAGTACCCAAGCAAGTCCGTACCAAAAACTCCATATGAGCTCATGAGTGGAAAGAAGCCGAGTTTGAAACATTTTCATGTATGGGGTTGTAAGGCGAGGGTTAGACCTTATAATCCTCGCCTAAGAAGCTTGATCTTAAGACCGTTAGTGGCTTCTTTATTGGCTATCATGTGGGTTCCAGAGGTAGCAGATTCTATTGTCCATCTCATTCTATGCGAGTCGTTGAATCGATCGAGCGGTTTTCTTTGAGGATGACTTGGATAAGTGGGAGTGATATACCACGACCCGGTTACTCTTAAAGAAGATCGCACCATTGTTCCTATACCAAATTGCTCCTTTTCCTACGTAAGTTTTGATTCCAAATGATGATGTTGATCGAAATCTTCAACATGAAGATGGTGTGGCAAAGACCGCTTGTAGATGAACAAGAACATGATCTTATTGTTGATGAAATTCCACCGAGACGATCTCAAAGAGTGCGCAGACCTTCCATACCGTGATGATTATGTTGTATATCTTCAGGAACATGAGTTTGACCTCAATGATGATGATGATCCTATTACCTTTGAGGAGGCAATTTCTAATTCTCATGCTTCGATTGGCTGAATGCTATGCATGATGAGTTGTCTTCTATGTCTCATAATGGTGTTTGGAGTCCGGAGGAATTGCCAATAGGTTGTAAACCCGTTGGATGCAAATGGGTTTTCAAAACCAAACGTACTCGGATGGTAAAGTTGAAAGGTACAAAGCCGTATTAGTAGCTAAAGGCTATAACCAAAGAGAAGGCATTGACTATAAGGAGACCTTCTCACCGGTCTCTACGAAAGATTCATTTCGAGTTGTCATGGCTTTGGTAGCTCATTTTGATCTAGAACTTCACCGGATGGATGTGAAGACGGCATTTCGAATGGAGACCTTCATCAAGATGTTTACATGGTTCACTCAAGGTTTTACTCAAAACAGGCAAAGAGCACTTGGTTTGCAAGTCAATAAGTCTATTTATGGACTCAAACAGGCCTTCAGACAATGGTATTTGAAGTTTGATCAGGTTGTCACTTCTCTTGGCTTCAAAGAAAATGCCTCGGATCGGTCACGTTTACTTGAAGACTTGTGAGGGTGGATTCATCATTCTCGTTCTATATGTTGATGATATACTTCTTGCTAGCGATTGTGTTAAAATCTCGACCGAGACAAAACTCATGTTGAGTAGCCACTTTGATATGAAAGACCTTGGTGATGCTTCGTTGTTTTAGGCATCCAGATTTATCGTGATAGGTCACGTGGTGTTCTTGGATTGTCTCAAAAAGGATATATTGAAAAGGTCCTCAAAAGGTTTAACATGCATTCTTGCTCCCCATGTGCCGCACCTGCTCAAAAGTGGTGAAGAAAAATTCTCTAAATCTCAATGTCCTCAAAATGACGTAGAAATAAATGAAATGAGAAAGGTCCCATATGCTTCCGTTGTTGGCGCTTTAATGTATGCTCAAGTTTGTACTCGTCCGACATTGCTTTTACTCAGAAATGCTTTAGGGAGATACTTGAGCAACCCAGGTTTGGGTCATTGGAAAGCCGTAAAAAGGTCATGAGATATTTGCGAGGGAACCAAAGATTATATGTTGACCTATAAGAAGTCCGATCAACTTCGTGTCACCGGTTATTCTCGATTCTCGATTTCGCAGTTGCCCCGACGACCAAAAATCTACTTGCTTTATCTTTATGATGGCAGAGGAGCTATTTCTTGAAAAGCGCCAAACAGACGCTTACGGCTACTTCTACCATGGAAGCAGAGTATGTTGCTTGCTATGAGGCTACTTGTCAAGCCATGTGGCTGAAAAATTTGATTTCCTGGCTTTCATATTGTTGAAAGCATATCTAGGCCACTTGTGATATATTGTGACAATATCGCCGTGAACTTCTCTCATAACAATAGAAGCTCTTCTCGCACTAAGCATTTTGATGTGAAATATTTGTTCGTTAGAGAGAAGATTCGGGAGTTTCGACTCGGATTGAGCATATTGATACAGAAACATGCTTGCTGATCCACTAACCAAAGGCTTAACTGTTGGAATATTCCGGAATCATGTAATTCATATGGGCTTAGTTAAGTCTTTTGATGTATTGGATTAGTGGGAGTCTGAAACCATTATTTGCCCATCATCGTTTTTTATGAGATATGTAAATTGACGTCATTCTTGGTTTCATATCTCTTATAGAATTTTAAGATGCTTGGACCATCTTTTGAATTGCATATTTCTCTTTATTAATTATATGCAATTTTCTATTCATCAATCTTTATGTGAAATATGAGTCTTTAGCATGTATGATTTACTTCCCTATCGGATACTATTTCTGCATTGTTAAAGCTTATATTTCTTATACTGCTGGTTAACGTGTGCTTTGATCGTAACTGGTATTTCTCTTTAATAATTGATTAATGCTATCCAAGTGGGAGAAT
>JAUPTC010000070.1:0-129161 GCA_030762895.1 Sophora flavescens | reverse complement strand
CCATTTGAGCCCAATAGACCAAAGAAGTACAAATTGGCCCAGCTTAGGTCTTATATGGACTCCAAATAGTCCATTTGGCCTCTTAAGGTGGTCATCAAACAAGTCCATTTGGGCTCCATTAGGACCAAAGTACAAATTTGGCCCAGATAGGTCCTAGAAAATCCAAAAAAACCTATTCGCTCTATTAGGATCAAACAAGTCCATTTGGTTCCATTTGTGACTTCAAAGAAGTTCAAATTTCACCTAAGGTAGGTCCTATATGACCAACAAGTCCATTCTGCCTATTGTGATCAAACAAGTCTATCAGCCCAATAAAGATCCAAAGAAGCACAAATTGGCCTAGATAGGTCCTGGCAAGACCTAAACTTATTTAGTCCACAGATCAAACAGTTTCATATTTGCTTCATTAAATCAAAGTATAAATGACTATGAGGTCCTAGCACATGAATCTGGAAAGTCCATTTATAATTTATTAAGATCAATACGTCCATTTGGGCTCCAATACATCAAAGTAGCAATAAATTGGGCCTAAATAGAACTTATATATGACCTGTGTGCATTTCTTACACTATTAGGATCAAATGTTCATTCCTCAAAATAAATAGAACCAAAGAAGCAAGCAATTACCTAAAGAAGTCCAAGACCAAAAAGTCCATTTCTACTCAATAGGAACAAACAAGTCCATTTGGCCCATGTGACCACAAAGCAAGACAAATTGGCCCAGTTAGGTCCTATATAACCTAAAAGTCCATTTAGGCTCTATTAGAACAAACAAGTCCATTTCGGTCTATTAGACTAAAGATATACAAATTGGCCCAAGTAGGTCCCTATATGACCAAAAAGTCCATTTGGGCTCTATTAGGATCAAACAAGTCCATTTGTGCTTCAATAGACCTAAAGAAGTATAAATTGGCCCGCTTAGGTCCTCTATATGACCTAAAAAGTGCATTTTGGCTCTCTGTATTAAAGATCAAACAAGTCCATTTCCTGCCCAATGCATCAGCATTACAACTGGGCCTAGCCAGATCCTATATGACCTAAAAAGTCCATTTGGGCTCTATTAGGATCAAACAAGTCCATTCGGGCTCCAATAGGACCAGCACAAGTTGGCCCATGAGGTCCGGTATGACCAAATGCCAAGTTTCGGGCTCTATTAGTGGCTCAACAATGTCCATTTTGGGTTCAATTGACTAAAGAGGTACAAATTGGCACAGTTAGGTCCTATACACTCCAAAAGTCCATTTGGCCTCTATTAGGACCAACAAGCCCATTTGTGCTTCAATAGACCAAAGAAGTTATAATGTCACAAATAGGTCCCTAGTATACCTAAAAAGGCATTTGGCCTTCTATTAGGATCAAACAAGTCCATTTCTGCCCACAGGGACCAAAGGTAAGTACAAATTACTCAGTTAGGTCCTTATGGCCCCAAAAGTCTATTTGGGCTCTATTGTGTTCAAACAACCATTTGGGTTCCAATTGATTAAATAGCACCACTTGTCTTTGCTTAGGTCCTATATGACCTCAAAAGTCCATTTGGGCTCTATTAGGATAACAAGTCTATTTTTGGGATCCATTAGGACCAAAAGAAGTACAAATTGGCCCGCAAGGCACTTTTTGACCCAAAAGTCAATTCTGGCTCTATTAGGATCAAATAAGTCCATTTAGGCCCAATAGTCCACATATGTACAACTTGGCCCAGCTTAGCTTATGACCTAAAAAGTCCATTCGGGTTCTGGTAGGATCAAAACAAGTCCATTTGGTCTCATAGATCAATGAAGTAAAATTGACTCAGTTAGGTCCTTATTGACCTAAAACTATTTGTGCTCTATTAGGACTGTCTATTTGGGCTCCATTAGGACCAAGAATACAATACCAAGCTTTGTGCCTCACAAGTCCTCTTGGGACCAACGTTTGGGGTCCTATAGGACCAAAAAATGCAATTGCTTCTATTAGGTCAAATAAGTCCATTTGGGCCCATTAGACCAGCAGTAAATTGGCCCGTTAGGTCTCATTGACCAAAACTGGGTTTAGCCTATCAACAAAACAAGTCCATTGCCCACAGACTGCACACAAATGGCGAGTTAGGTCCTATATGACATAAAAAGTACATTTTCCCTATTAGGGATCAAACAAGTCCATTTTCGTGGGCTCAAACAAACCAGCACTCTCAGCAAAGCATAATGCTTTCAAAGCAGGCCCTAGAGCATGTGACCTTAAAAATGTCCAGCGTTGGGCTCCTTGCTTAGGATCAAACAAGTCCATTTGGGCCCAATAGGACCAAAGAAGTACAAATTGGCCCAGGTTAGGTCCTATATGACCCAAAAATGCATTTTGCCTCTATTAGGATCAAATAAGTGTATCTGGGCTCCAATAGACCGAAGAAGTACAAATTGGCCCAGGTTGAAAAGTAGTTTATGACTCCAACAAGTCCATATGGGCTCTATTAGACTAAAACAAGTCCACAGCAGCCTCTATTAAAGTCTCCAACAAGTCCATTAGTTCAACAAAGACTCAAATAAGCAATAAATTGAGCCAAAGCAGTCCTATATGACCTAAAGTATTTGCCCCAATGATCAGTTCATCAGCCCAATAGGGGCAAAGAAGGCCTGGCCTGCATAGTGTCCTATATGACCCAAAAGTCCATTCTCTGGGGCCTATTAGGATCAAACAAGTCCATTCGGGGATCCATTAGACCAGTATACAAATTGGCCCGGCTAGGTCCTATACGACATAAAAGTCCATTTGGGCCTTGGCTTAGACCACACAAGTCCATTTAAAAAAAATCAAACTAGGACCAAAGAAGTACAAATTGGCCCAGCTAGGGTCCTATATAACCTAAAAAGTGCATTGGGCCTTAACTGCTCAAACAAGTCCATTCGGCTCCAATAGACCAAAGAAGTACAAATTGGCCCAAAGAAGTCCTACATGATCTAAAAAGCGCATTTTGCCCTATTAGGATCAAACAAGTCCATTCGGGCTCAAAAACAATAGAATCAAAGAAGTACAAATTAGCCCGCTAGGTCCTATATGACCTAAAAAGTCCATTCGGGGGGAATCTGGGTTGCACAACAAGTCCATTGGGGCTCCATTAGGACCGAAGAAGGAAACCGCCCAGACAGCCCCATATGACCTCAAAGTCTATTTGGGCACTAATAGGGACATCAAACAAGTCCATTCGGCCCAATAGGCCCAAAGAAGCACAAATTGGCCCGCTTATGTCCTATAAGACCCAAAAAGTCCATTTTGGCTCTACAGGACCAAACAAACCATTTCTGCTCCAACAGGACCACATACAAATTGGCCCGGGCTTAGTCCTATATGACCTAAAGTCCATTTGCCTATTGTGATCAAACAAGTCCATTCGCTCCAATAGACCAAAGAAGGCCAATTGGCCCCGCTTAGGTCCTTTATGACCTAACAAGTCCATTTTGGGCTCTATTAGATCAAACAAGTCCATTTGGGCTCTATTAGGTTCAAACAAGTCCATTAGGGATCCAACAGACTCAAAGAAGGCAAATTGGCCCGCTTAGGTCCTATATGACCCAAAAAGTCCATTTGGCCCTCTATTAGATCAAAACAAGTCCATTTGGGCTTCCAACAAAGACTTCACAAAAGACGCACAAATTGGCCCAAAGAGTGGTCTCAATGATGACCCAAAGGAATTTTGCTCCATTAGGACTAAACAATCATCAGCTCTATTAGACTTCAAACAAGTCCATTTGGGCTCCAATAGATCAAAAGAAGTACAAATTGGCCCAAAGAACCTATATGACCCAAAAAGTCCATCAGCTCTGGTTAGGATAAAACAAGTCCATTTGGGCTCCGACAGACCAATGTAAGCACAATTGACCCAATAGGTCCTATATGACCTAAAAGTCTATTTCGGGCCTCAAGATCAAAACAAGTCCATTTGGGCTCCAATAGACCAGAGCACAATGGCACAAGTAGGTCCTATATGACCTAAAACGTGTGGCAAATAACTCTATTAGAATCAAACAAGTCCATTTAGGCTCCAATAAAGTTCAGCAAGTACACTCACTCAAATATCCTATTTGACCAAAAAGTCCATTTTTGTGCTCTTATCAATGAAATAGTCCATTTGGGCCCACAGACGTAAGCATAAATCTGCCGAATATACCCTATATGACATAAAGTACATTTTGGTTTATTAGATCAAACAAGTCCATTCGGGCCCAACAGACTCACAAAAGTTAAGTGACAAATTGGCCACAGCTCCTAGGTCCTATATGACCCTAAAGTCCAGTTGGGCTCATTAGACTTCAAACAAGTCCATTCTGGGGCTCCAACAGTAGACTAAAGAAGTACAAATTGGCCCAAGTAGGGTCCTATATGACCTAAAAGTGCATTTTTGGCTCTATTAGGATCAAACAAGTATTTGGGTCTCCATTAGACCTAAGAAGTACAAATTGGCCCAAGTAGGTAGTTTATGACCAATGTCCATATGGGCTCTATTCGGATCAAACAAGTCCATTAGTGGCTCTATTAGGTTCCAACAAGTCCATCTGGGCCCAATAGACCAAATAAGTACAAATTGAGCCGCGCTTAGTCCCTATATGACCCAAAAAGTGCATTTGGCTCTATCAGGGATCAAACAAGTCCATTTGGGCTCCACAGGGCCAAAGAAGTACACCTGGGCCCGTATAGGTCCTATATGACCTAAAGTCCATTCGGGCTCTATTAGGATCAAAAATGTCCATCAGAATCCATTAGGACCAAAGTTATACAAATTGGCCCAAAGTAGGGTCCTATACGACATAATAAGTCCATTTGGGCTCTATTAGACTACACAAGTCCATTCGGGCTCCAATAGACCAAAGAAGTACAAATTGGCCCGCCAGGTCCCATATAACCCAAAGTGCATTTGGCTCTAATTTGAGCTCAAACAAGTCCATTTGGCATCTAACAGAACTGGTTAAGAACAAATTGGCCCGGCTTAGGTCCTATATGACCTAAAAGTATTTGGCTCTATTAGGATCAAACAAGTCCATTTTGGCTCCAATAGACCAAAGAAGTACAAATTGGCCCATGTCCCAGGAGACCAAAAAATTCCATTTGGGTCTATTAGATCAAATAAGTCCATTTCAGCCCAATAGGACCGAAGAAGTACAAATTGCCCCAGCTAGGTCCTTTATGACCCCCAAAGTCTAATTGGCCCTATTAGGACCAAACAGTCCATTTGGGGCTCCATCAGTCCAAAGAATCCCTGGGCTCTTGTCCTCCTTGTTAAGTACAAATTAGACCAAGGCTGGTCCTATATGACCTAAAAGTCCATTCTGGGCTCTATTAGGTCAAACAAGTCCATTTGGGCTCCAATAGACCAAAGAAGGGAAATTGGCCCATTAGGTCCTGTATGACTTAAAAGTCCATTCGCGCTATTAGACAAACAAGTCCATTCGGCTCTCCCTCGCTCCATTAGACCAAGAAGTATAAATTGGAAACAGGCCTCCTCTCCTTGGGCTCTTTGGTCCTCCTTGGGCTCCCCGGCCGGCGCGGCCCGCTAGGTCCTATATGACCTCAAAAGTCCATTTGGGCTCTATTAGATCAAACCAGTCCATTCGGGCTCCAATAGGGACCAAAGATTACAAATTGGCTCAGATAGGTCCATATACCCAAAAGGTTATTGCTCTATTAGGATCAAACAAGTCCATTTGGGCTCAAGACTAAATAAGTACAAATTGGCCCAAATAGGTCCTATATTACCCAAAAGTCCATTTGGCCTCATTAGACAAAAACAAGTCCATTTGGGCTTCACAGACCAATGGGAAGTACAAATTGGCCCAGGGTCCTACATGACCTAAAAAGTCTATTCTGGCTCTTATAGGATCAAACAAGTCCATTTGGGCTCCAATGGACCAAAGAAGTAGAAATTCCAGTTAGGTCCCATTTGACCTAAAATGTCCAAAAGGCTCTATTGGGATCAACAAGTCCATTTGGGCTCCAATAGGCCAAAGAAGTACAAATTGCTCCCACTTAGGTCCTATTTGACCAAAAAGTCCATTTGCTCTAAGGGGGTCAAACAAGTCCATTTGGGCTCTACAGGATCAAAAAGTCCATTTGGAAAGAAGTACACCAATTGGCCAGTTAGGTCCTATATGACCCAAAGTCCAATAAGCCTCTATTAGATCAAACAAGTCCATTTGGCCCACAGACCAAAGAAGTACAAATTGTCCCAATTAGGTCCTATATGACCTAACCAATGGGTTTAATAGGATCAAACAAGTCCATTTGGGCTCTATAGGACAAACAAGTTTCCTCCTTACCAAATTTGGCCCAATTAGTCCTATAGACCTAAAAAGTCCATTTGGGCTCACTAGGACTAAACAAGTCTATTTGGGTTCATTTGGACCGAAGAAGCACAAATTGGCCCAGTAGGTCCTTTATGACCCAACATGTCCATTCCGTGCTCTAATAGATCAAAAAACTCCCGGGCCGTCCTTTTTTCTCCATACAAGTCCATTTGGTGCTCATTAGGTCCAACAAGTCCATTTGGGCTCCATTAGACCAAATAAGTACTGGCCGGTAGGTCCATGACCCCAAAAGTCTATTCTGGCTCTATCGGATCAAACAAGTCCATTTGGGGTCTAATAGCCAAAGAAGCACAATTGGCCCCAATAGGTCCTATGACCTAACAAGTCAATTTCGGCTCTATTAGGATCAAACAAGTCCATTTGGGATTCATTAGGGTCCTCCTTTGGGCTCCCTTGACCAAAGAAGTCAAATTGGCCCGGCTTAGGGTCCTATATGACCTAAAAAGTCCATTCGCCTCTATTAGATCAAACAACCATTCGCTCCAATGGACCAAAGAAGTACAAATTGCCCAGTTGTGTCCTATATGACCTAAAAGTCCATTTGGGCCTGCTCTTATTAAATAAGTCCATTCGGGTCTAATTGGACCAAAGAAGTTGGCTTCAGTTAGGTCCTATATGACCTAAAATGTCTAATTTGACTCATTAGATCAAACAAGTCCACTTTGGGTTCCACAGACCAAAGAAGTAAAATTGCCCATACAAATTCCTATATGACCAAAAGTCCATTTTGGCTCTATTAGATCAAACAGTCCATCTGGGCTCCAATAGACCAAAGAAGTACAAATTGCCCAAGCTTAGGTCCTATATGACCTAAATGGGTACCATTAGACCTATATGACCTCACAAGTCCAACATTTAAGCCTATTAGATCAAACAAGTCCATTTGGGCTCTATTAGATCAAACAAGTCCATTAGGGATCTAATAGACCAAAGAAGTACAAATTGACTCAGTTTAGGTCCTTATGCACCCAAAAGTCCATTTGGGCTCTATTAGGATCAAATAGGTCCATTTGGGATCCATTAGACCAGCATACAAATTGGCCTGGGCTTAGGTCCTTTATGACCTAACAAGTCCATACGGGCTCTATTAGATCAAACAAGTCCATCAGCTCTATTAGGACTAAACAAGTACATATGGCCTCCATTAGGACCAAAGATGTACAATTGGTCAAACTTAGGTCCTATATGACCCAAAAAGTGCATTTTGGCCTAATAGATCAAACAAGTCCATTCGGGGCTCCAATAGACCAAAAGAAGCAATAATGCCTTATAGGTCCCTATATGACCTAAAAAGTCCATTCGGGGCTCTATTAGGCTCAAATGTCCATTTGAGCTCCAATAGGACCAAAGAAGTACAAATTGGCCCAATTAGGTTCTATATGACCTAAAAGTGCATTTTAAGCTCTATTAGACCAAAACAGTCCATTCTTGCCCATTAGTGACCAAAGAAGATAATTAATGGGGCTTAGGGTCCTATGACCTAAAATTCTACTGCCCTATTAGGATCGAACAATTCCATTTGGCTCATTAGACCAAAAAGTACAATTGGGTCAAAACTTATATGACCCTAAAAAGTCCATTTGGGCTCTATTAGGATCAAACAAGTCCATTCGCTTCCATTTGGACCAAGATGCATAATCAAGTACGCTAAGGTCCTTATGACCTAACAAACCATTTGGGCTCTATTAGGATCAAACAAGTCCATTTGGGCCTATTAGGGGTCAAAAGTACATTTGGGCCCATTAGGACCAAAGAAGTACAAATGGCTTAGTTAGGTCCTATATGACCCTAAATGTCCATTTGGGCTCTATTAGGATCAAAAAGTCCATTTGGGGCTCCAATAGGGACCTAAAGAGTACAAATTGACCCAAATGGTCCTATATGACCTAAAAGTGCATTTTGGCTCTATTAGGATCAAACAAGTCCATTTGGGCTCAGTAGGATTAAAGATTGCAAATTGACCCAGATAGGTCCTATATGACTCAAAAAAAAAAATTAGTTCATTTTGGCTCTGTTAGGATCAAAAAGTCCATTAGGGATCAATAGACCAAAGAAGTGCTAATTGGCTCGGGGTAGGTCTATATGACCTAAAAGTCCATTTGGGCTCTATTAGGATCAAATAAGTCCATTGGGCTCAATAGGACCAAAGAATTACACAATTGGCTCAGCTTAAGTCCTATATGACCTAACAAGTCCATTCATGGCTCTTATAGGATCAAATAGTCCATTGGGGCTCCATAGGACAAAAATAACCAAAGATGTACAAATTGGCCCCTTAGGTCCTATTTGATCTAAAAGTCCATTTCCAGCTCTATTAGGGATCAAACAAGTCAATTTGGGCTCCAGTAGGGACCCAAGTAAGTACAAATTGCCTCAATGGTTCTAAGACCTAAAAGTCCAATTTGGGCTTTATTAGGGTCAAACAGTCCATTTGGGCTCTAATGGGATAAAAATTGAAAGAAGTACAAATTGGGAAAGTAGGTTCTATATGACCTAAAAGTCCAGCTGGGCTCTATTAGGAACAAACAAGTCCATTTGGGTCATATAGACTAAAGAAGTACAAATTGGCCAATTAGGTATATATGACCTAAATTATCCATTTGGGCTCTATGTGGATTAAACAATTCCATTTGGCCTCCATTAGGTAAAAAGCCATTTGGCTCCAAGGACCAAAGCAGTAAAAATCGGACTAAGGAGTCCTATTGACCTAAAAAGTCCATTTGGGCTCTATTAGGATTAAACAAGTCCATTTGGGCTGCATTTGGACCAAAGAAGTATAAATTAGCCCGTGAGGTCCTTTAGACCCCTAACATGGCCTAAGGAAAAAATATGTCCATTTGGGCTCCATAGGACCAAAGAAGTACAAATTAGCCCGTTGGTCCTAGGTGACCTAAAAGATCCATTTGGGCTATTACGATCAAACAAGGTCCATTTGGGCTCGATTAGACCAAAGAAGTACAAATTGGCCCGCTTAGGTCCTATATGACCTAAAAGTCCATTTTGGCTCTATTAGGATCAAACAAGTCCATTTGACCCAATAGGACCAAATAGTCAATTAAACCCGAATAGGTCCTATATGACCTAATAGTCTATTTGGGCTCATTAGGATCAAACAAGTCATTAAAAAAAAATTATTTATTAAAATTAAATCCATTTGGGCTCTATTAGGTCAAAAAAGTCCATTTGGGCTCCATAGGACAAAGAAGTACAAATTGGCTGAGGTCCTATATGACCTGGAAAGTCCATTTGGCTCTATGGGCTCAAACATGTCCATTCGGGCCCAATAGGACCAAAGACGTATAAATTACCAGGTAGGTTCTATGACCTAAAAGTCCATTTTGGCTCTATTAGGACCAAACAGTCCATTTGGGCTCCAATTGACCAAAGAAGTACAAAATTGGCCGGCTAGGTCCCATATGACCCAAAATGTCCAAATAAGCTCTATTAGGGATCAAACAAGTCCATTTGGCCTCCATTAGGACCAAAAAGTACAATTGGATCTGTTGGGTCCTATGACCTAAAAGTCCATTTTGGCTCTAAAAAAAAAGGGTCCAATAGATCAAAGAAGTCATGTGGGCTCCGTTTGGACCTATGTGACGTAAAATTGTCTCATTAGGCTATATGACCTCAAGGTCATTAGGCTATTAGGATCAAACAAGTCCATTTGGGCTCTATTAGGTCCAAAAGTCCATTAGAAAATAGGACAAAGTAAACAAATTGACCCAGTTAGGTTCTATATGACGAAAAGTCCATTTGGGCTCTAGTAGATCAACAAGTCCATTTGACCATTAGACCAAAGAAGTACAAATTGGCCCGGTGGGTCTTTTATGACCTAAGATTGAAAACAAGTCCATTTGGGCATTAGGATCAAACAAGTCCATCTGGGCTCTATTTGGATCAAACAAGTCCATTCGGCCTCCATTAGACCAAAGAAGTACAAATTGGCTTAGGTAGGTCCTATATGACCTAAAAGCAATTGAGCTCTACTAGGATCTACCAAGTCCATTTGGGCTCTGTTAGACTAAAGAAGTCCAATTGGCTCCTTAGGACCAAGAAGTCCAATTTGCTCTATTAGGCTCACAGGTCCTGACCAATATCCCTAAAGAAGGACAAATTGGCTCAATAGGTCTATATGACCTAAAAAGATTCCATTTGGGCTCTGTACGATCAAACAAGTCCATTTGGGCTCCTTAGGACCAAAGAAGTACAAATTGGCCCGGTTAGGTCCTATATGACCTTTTTAAAAAGTCCAGTTGGGCTCCATTAGAGTCAAACAAGTCCATTTGGCCTCATTAGGACCAAAAAGTACAAATTGACAATTAGGTCCTATATGACCTGAAAAAAGTCCATTGGGGGCTCTATTAGGACCAAACAAGTCCATTTGGTCTCAGACGGCCCAAGAATTAAAATTAAAGTTCGGAATCCTTTGGACAAAAAAAACCATTTGGGCTCTATTGAAGGACGTTGAAGGACCAAATACCTTAATTTTCTACAAATGACCTAAAAGTCCATTTGGGCTCTATTCGATCAAACAAGTCCTTTGGCACAGGAACCAAGAAGTACAAATTGAATACTGCTGGTCCTATATAACCCACAAGTCCATATAGTCAAACAAGCCTATTTAGAACAAACAAGTCCATTTGGATGCGGGATCAAACAGTCCATTGGCTCCATTTGACCAAATAGGCAAAATTGGCCGCTAGGTCCTTTGTGACCTAATAAGTCCCGGGGGCTCTATTAGGATCAAACAAGTCCATTTGGGCTCCAATAGGACCAAAAGAAGTACAAATTATCCGGAAGCGCGAAAGTCCGCGCCGAGGGACTAAATGGACCCAGATTAGTCCTTGATTTTGGCCTAATTTAACAAATCTTGTGAAACATGAAATTGTATGGTCTCTTCCTTATCCTTTTAGGGACAACTAGATCACCAAAATCCGGGCCCATATTTATTTTCTACGAGGCAGCAAGGCCGGATGGATGAAAGTGCAAATCCGGGTAACAAAGAAGATGGCCTATTGGGCCGAAATGGACTTGTTTGATCCTAATAGCGCCCAAATGGACTTGTTAGGACAACTAACTGGGCCAATTTGTACTTCTTTGGTCTATTGGAGCTCAAATGGACTTGTGGGGTCTAATAGGACCAAAATAAGCACATTTTAGGTCATATAGACCTAGCGAGCACTCTATTAGATCAATGGGACCCGAATGGACTTGTTTGGTCCTATAGAGCTCAATGGAATTGTTTGTCCTAGTAGAGCCCAAATGGACTTTTTGAAAGGTCGTATAGAGTAATCGAACAATTTGTACTTTTTGTGGTGCGATGGGCCCAAATGGACTTGTTTGATCCTAATAGAGCCCCAATGGACTTTTGGTCGTTAGGACCTATTCAATTTTGTACTTCTTTGGTCCTATTGAGCTCAAATGGACTTGTTTGTTCCTAATAGGCCAAAATGCACTTTTAGGTCATATAGACCTATCTGGGCAAATTTGTACTTCTTTGGTCCTATTGGAGCCCAAATGGACTTGTTTGATCCTAATAGAGTCAAGATGGACTTTTAGGTCATATAGACCTAACTGGCCTTGACTTTTGTCCTAATGGAAGGAGTGAGGAAGAGAAGAAAGCAATTGTGCTCTTGCCGCCCAAAGGGACTTGTTTGATCCTAATAGAGCCAAAATACACTTTTTAGATCATATAGGACCTAATCGGGCTAATTTGTACTTCTTTAGTCCTATTGGACCTCAAACGGACTTGTTTGATCCTAATCGAGCCCAAATGGACTTTTTAGGTCATATAGACCTAACGGGCCAATTTGTACTTCTTTGTCCTATTGGAGCCCAAATGGACTTGTTTGATCCTCGATGAGCCAAAAAGCACTTTTAGGCCATAAAGGACCAAACCGGGCCAATTTCACTTCTTTGGTCCTAATGGAGCCCAAATGGACTCGATTGATCCTAATAGAGCCCAAATGGACTTTTAGGTCATAAAGGACCAACGGGGCCAATTGTACTTGTTTGATCCTAATAGGCCCAAATGGACTTGTTTGATCTCTAATAGAGCCCAAATGGACTTTTAGGTCATATAGGACCTAAATGGGCCAATTGTACTTCTTTGATCCTATTGAGCCCAAATGGACGTTTTTGATCCAAGTAGAGCCAAAATGCACTTTTAGGTCATATAGACCTACTCGGGCCAATTTGTACTTCTTGGTCCTAATGGATCCCAAATGGACTTGTTCCCCCCTAATAGAACCCAAATGGACTTGTTTGACCCTAATAGAACCCAAATGGACTTGTTTGATCCTAATAGAGCCCAAATGCACTTTTTAGGTCATATAGGACCTAACCGGGCCAATTTGTACATCTTTGATCCTAATGGAGACCAAATGGACTTGTTTGATCCTATTGAGCCCAAATGGATTTGTTTGATCCAAAAGAGCCCAAATGGACTTTTTAGGTCATATAGGACCTAATCTGGCCAATTTGTACTTCTTTAGGTCCTATTGAGCCCAAATGCATTTTGGCTCTATTTGGATGAAACAAGTACATTTGGCCTCCACTAGATCAAGCAAGTACAAATTGCCCCACTTAGGTCCTATATCACCTAAAAGTGCATTTTGTCTCTATTAGGATCAAACAAGTCCATTTGGGATCAATAGGACCAAAGAAGTATAAATTTGCCTGTTGGTCCTATATGACCTAAAAAGTCCATTTGGGCTCTATTAGGATCAAAACAAGTCCATTTGGGATCCAATAGGACCAAAGAAGTACAAATTGGCCCAGTAGGGTCCTATATGACCTAAAAATTGTATTTTGGCTTTATTAGGATCAAACAAGTCCATTTGGGCTCCAATAGACCAAAGAAGTACAAATTGGCCCAGCTTAGCTCCTATATGACCTGAAAAGTCCTTTGGGCTCTATTATGATCAAACAAGTCCATTTGGGCTCTATTAGGGTCAAAAGTCCATTTGGGCTCCATTAGGACCAAAGAAGTACAAATTGGCCCGTTAGGTCCTATATGACCTAAAAGTGCATTTTGGCTCTTTAGGATCAAACAAGTCCATTTGGGCTACAATAGACCAAAGAAGTATAAATTGGCCCGCTTAGGTCCTATATTAACCAAAAAGTCCACTTGGGCTCTATTAGGTTCAAACAAGTCCATTTTGGCTCCAATAGGACCAAAGAAGTACAAATTGCCCCGATTAGGTCCTCTATGACTTAAAAATCGCATTTTGGCTCTATTAGGATCAAACAACACCATTTGGGCTCAATAGGACCAAAGAAGTACAAATTGGCCCAGTTAGGTCCTATATGACCTAAAAAGTCAATTTGGGCTATATTAGGATCAAACAAGTCCATTTGGGCTCCAATAGACCCAAGAAGTACAAATTGGCCCAATTAGGTCCTATATGACCTAAAAGTGCATTTTGGCTCTATTAGGATCAAACGAGTCCATTTGGGCTCCAATAGACCAAAGAAGTACAAATTGGCCCAGCTAGGTCCTATATGACCTAAAATGTCCAGTTGGGCTCTCTTAGGTTCAAACAAGTCCATTTTGGCCCGAGGTCCTATATGACCTAAAAGGTCCATTTGGGCTCTACTAGGATCAAACAAGTCCATTTGGGCTCTATTGGGGTCAAAAAAGTCCATTTGGGCTTCATTAGAACCAAAGAAGTACAAATTGGCCCAGCTTAGGTCCTATATGACCTAAAAAGTGCATTTAGGCTCTATTAGGATCAAACAAGTCCATTCGGGCTCCAATAGGACCAAATAAGTATAAATTGGCCCTAGGTAGGGTCCTATATGACCTAAAAAGTCCATTTGGGCTCTATTAGGTTCAAACAAGTCCATTTTGGCTCCAATAGGACCAAAGAAGTACAAATTGGCCCAGTTAGGTCCTCTATGGCCTAAAAATTGCATTTTGGCTCTATTAGGATCAAACAACACCATTTGGGCTCAATAGGACCAAAGAAGTACAAATTGGCCCAGTTAGGTCCTATATGACCTAAAAAGTCCATTTGGGCTCTATTAGGATCAAACAAGTCCATTTGGGCTCCAATAGGACCAAAGAAGTACAAATTGGCCCAATTAGGTCCTATATGACCTAAAAAGTGCATTTTGGCTCTATTAGGATCAAACGAGTCCATTTGGGCTCCAATAGGACCAAAGAAGTACAAATTGGCCTAGTTAGGTCCTATATGACCCTAAAATGTCCAGTTGGGCTTTATTAGGTTCAAACAAGTCCATTTTGGCCCCGATAGGTCCTATATGACCTAAAAGGTGCATTTGGGGCTCTATTAGGATCAAACAAGTCCATTTGGGCTCTATTAGTGTCAAACAAGTCCATTTGGGCTCCATTAGGACCAAAGAAGTACAAATTGGCCCAGTTAGGTCCTATATGACCTAAAAGTGCATTTTGGCTCTATTAGGATCAAACAAGTCCATTTGGGCTCCAATAGACCAAAGAAGTATAAATTGACCCAATTAGGTCCTATATGACCTAAAAAGTCCATTTGGGCTCTATTAGGTTCAAACAAGTCCATTTTGGCTCCAATAGGACCAAAGAAGAACAAATTGGCCCAGTTAGGTCCTCTATGACCTAAAAATCGTATTTTGGCTCTATTAGGATCAAACAACACCATTTGGGCTCAATAGGACCAAAGAAGTACAAATTGGCCTAGATAGGTCCTATATGACCTAAAAGGTCCATTTGGGCTCTATTAGGATCAAACAAGTCCATTTGGGCTCTATTAGGGTCAAACAAGTCCATTTGGGCTCCATTAGACCAAAGAAGTACAAATTGGCCCAGTTAGGTCCTATATGACCTAAAAAGTGCATTTTGGCTCTATTAGGATCAAACAAGTCCATTTTGGCTCCAATAGGACCAAAGAAGTAGAAATTGGCCCAGTTAGGTCCTATATGACCTAAAAAGTCCATTTGGGCTCTAATAGGATCAAACAAGTCCATTTGGGCTCCAATAGACCAAAGAAGTACAAATTGGCCCAATTAGGTCCTATATGACCTAAAAAGTGCATTTTGGCTCTATTAAGATCAAACGAGTCCATTTGGGCTCCAATAGACCAAAGAAGTACAAATTGGCCCAGTTAGGTCCTATATGACCTAAAATGTCCAGTGGGCTCTATTAGGTTCAAACAAGTCCATTTTGGCCCGAGATAGGTCCTATATGACCTAAAAGGTCCATTTGGGCTCTATTAGGATCAAACAAGTCCATTTGGGCTCTATTAGGGTCAAACAAATCCATTTGGGCTCCATTAGGACCAAAGAAGTACAAATTGGCCCAGTTAGGTCCTATATGACCTAAAAGTGCATTTTGGCTCTATTCGGATGAAAAAAAGTCCATTTGGGCTCCAATAGGACCAAAGAAGTATAAATTGACCCAGTTAGGTCCTATATGACCTAAAAAGTCCATTTGGGCTCTATTAGGTTCAAACAAGTCCATTTTGGCTCCAATAGACCAAAGAAGTACAAATTGGCCCAGTTAGGTCCTCTATGACCTAAAAATCGCATTTTGGCTCTATTAGGATCAAACAACACCATTTGGGCACAATAGGACCAAAGAAGTACAAATTGGCCCAGCTTAGGTCCTATATGACCTAAAAAAGACCATTTGGGCTCTATTTGGATCAAACAAATCCATTTGGGCTCCAATAGGATCAAACAAGTCCATTTGGGCTCCAATAGGACCAAAGAAGTACAAATTGGCCCAGCGGGTCCTATATGACCTAAAAGTCCATTTGGGCTCTATTAGGTCAAACAAGTCCATTTAGGCTCCATTAGGATCAAAGAAGTCCAAATTGACCCAGTTAGGTCCTATATGATCTAAAAAGTGCATTTTGGCTCTTTTAGGATCGAACAAGTCCATTTGGGCTCCAATAGACCAAAGAAGTATAAATTGGCCCAGTTAGGTCCTATATGACCTAAAAAGTCCATTTGGGCTCTATTAGGTTCAAACAAGTCCGCTTTGGCTCCAATAGGACCAAAGAAGTACAAATTGGCCCAGTTAGGTCCTCTATGACCTAAAAATCGCATTTTGGCTCTATTAGGATCAAACAACACCATTTGGGCTCAATAGGACCAAAGAAGTACAAATTGGCCCAGTTAGGTCCTATATGACCTAAAAGTCCATTTGGGCTCTATTAGGATCAAACAAGTCCATTTGGGCCGATCGGGCGATTGGCCCAATGTTGAGTCACCTAAGTGTACCGGTCGTCGTAAGTAATAAAACACAGTAAGTAGTTACCGAGGTCCGACACAGGATTGGGCTACCAATTCTACCAATTCACGAGAAATTAGATACGCTTGGTCAAGCAAGGCAAGTGGTTGAGGAGTGAGAGAATAGGGCCGCAATTCAAATTAACGAATCAAATAGAGATATAATATTAAAATCTGGAATTTAAACATCTAAGGTCACAAATCCACCTACCCAATCATGCATAGTACCCAAGTGATGATGATTCCTTCCCTAGGTTCAATTACAATGTCAACCAGACCCCCAAATTCTCCTAATGACACTATCGCACTCAATAGACGTATTCAACGATTGAGTTAATTACTTACTAGGTCTCATAACCCAATCATCAAACTCTATTAAATCTGGTTCCTATAAGGTTGCACTGACGCCTACTCACTCGCAATATTCAATCGCTGATCCCAATTCAAGTTCTAAACGTGAATTGCCTACTAAGCCTCAACACGCTAACTACCAATCACGCATGCATATGATCAACGCAATAAATTCAGAATTGGGAAACAAGAATTGAAGTAAAGGAAGGGAACATACATCACATTGAACGCTACACCGCCATGGGTGGTTTCATTGATCCCTAGACAAGGGGATTAGCTCCTCATGCTTGTAACAACACAAAAACAATCAGAGTTCATCGTAATCATATAAAAATAAAAAGAAAATAAGGAGACACATCTCCAGAGAACAAGGAATCGTCTCAAAAAAACTCTAAACAAGTGGTTGACAAAAGGTTCCTTCCATCTGCCCTAAAACAGCAATTTATAGATTTCAGATTCTCACCAGCGCCACGAGGCCGTAGCCTCTCAGATGCGAATATTAAAAGTGGCGTGCTTTCAAAATTGGATTCTCGCGAGGCGAGATGATGTTCGCGAGGCGAGACAGAGAGGATGACATTTCTGGCACAGTCGATCCTTCGGACTTCGCGAGGCGAGATAGTGATTCGTGAGGCGAGACAGAGAGGGTGACAATTGCTGTTCAGGCTGGTCTTCAGGCTCGCGAGGCGAGCTCATGTTTCGCGAGGCGAAACCTCCAGAATTGCTTTTCCACTGTTTTCTTCATTTTCCTTGACTCTAAGAGCTTCACTTTTAACCCGAAACAATAAAAGAAAACGAAAAGCGTAATTGTATTCAAAATAAACTAAAAACTACAAAAATGCATAAAACGACTCAAAGTCTAACTTAGGAACAAAACAAGACCAATTTGGGGGATTAGCGAGGGTGACTCGCCCAATTAGGCACAAAATATACCCCTTTTCCAGCTGGAAACTAGATGAGCCAGAGGCTTATCAAAACACCCCAAACTTAAACGTTGCTTGTCCCCAAGCAAGCTAAAACTCAAAAAGACTTAAGACTTGGCAAGCTTAAAGGATTTAATCAATTTCGCACACAAATTTCGTGCAATCTTAACAAAACAGTTTTTCTTCAATGATTTCCCCTTGCATCAATGTAATCCCCACATTTATTTTCTTTAAACAATTGAGAACTTCATCATTCATGCAGTCATTAATCTAAGTTGAGGATCAAAGTTACACACAAAAAGGGAGATCACCAATTCCAAACAATTGCCTTCCTCACAAGGGCATTTAGTATTTCACTCATTCGTTCAATTTGTCTAGGCTATCAACTTTTCACCAATTTCACATTTCAAGAGCACTTCCCATGAATTTGATTTTCATCTCAAAATTAGTTCCCACGAAAACATGCATGCAACATCAAAATGTCTTTTAAAGGTTGTAATGGGGCCTGGCTAAGGGTAGGATATTCAAGGATACTAGACTCAAGTCCCTAGGAACTAAGAGAGCATGAGAATTTTGACACATTGAACTTCCACCTCAAATTCCTTTTTCCATTTTTCTTTTGCCTTGGGTGACTACAACCTTTTCCTTGCTAAGCTTTTTGTTTTGCCCCTTTTCTTTTGGCAAATTTTTTTCTCTTTTTCTTTTTGCCTTGGGTTTCAACCTTTATTTTTTCTTTTCTCAACCCATAATGACATATCAAACCTTGATGCCACCCCAAACTTAGTTTCTTACAACCCTTCTCTTGCTAAATTTCCATGCTCTCCTAATCCTAAGATTGAGTTAACATGGTTTTTTCCAAATTTTTGGCTTATAACATAAGGTCATCAAGAAACAATAGGCCAATTAGGCTCAATGTGGCTAACTAGGGAACATGCATTAGGGATGGTTCTTTTTAGGCCAAGTAGCTATTTCAAAGAAAATTGCCTAAATCATTTGATGCAACACATAAACACGCAAACCATGAAGAGATTCAAGCAAATCTGGGAAAGTGCAACTTAAGAGTGATTCACACAATCAAAAACAATGTTGGAGGCTTAAATCCTCACCTGGACATTTTTTTGCAAATTGTTTGACCGAGATACAATTCCTAGTGTGTGCACCCCTTCACCCCAAACTTGTCATAAATCAAGCAATCACAATAAAACTTCTCAAAGTTCATTTTTCAATTTTTCACATGGGGATCAAATTTTCGATTTTCAGAACCTAGGGGGAAATCATCAATGGTCAAAATAAATCATGCAATCAATCTATGCTAAATTTAATTAAAATCCACCAAGCTCGCCGACACAACACTCATACACATACTCTTGATCTTCTCAAATTATTCAAGAGCGAAATTCAAAAACAAAAACAAAAACAAAAACAAAAACAAAGCAATTAGTTCCCTCCCCCACACTTAAAGCATACATTGTCCTCAATGAAACAACGTAAATATAAAATAAGAGAGAGGGAAAAGAGAAGGTGTTCCCTGATCGAGTTGTAGTATAGGTGGACGCTTCCAAGGAAAGCTCTTCTACGGTTGCATCCTCATCAAATGGTCCCTCGGCACCCACCAATGACAACTCCTAGAAGAACTCCCACAGCCTCCTCCCGATCCGGAAAAATTGCAAACCCGAACTGCAGATTCGCGAGGCGATACATCACTCAGCGAGGCGAATCTGGAAAAATTGTTCTTCACACTTTCCGGAATCGCGAGGCGAATAATTGCTCGCGAGGCGAATCTGGAATTCCAACCGCCGATGATGCCCAGATTCGGCGAGGCGAAAATGGTACTGCGACGCGAGACGTAAGCGTGAGTAAGCCTCCCGGGATTCAGGGCTTCGCCTCGCGAGGCCATCGTGGGTTCGCGGGCGAATCTTTTTTTTTTTATATTTAACCGACAGAAACTAAAAATAATAAAGGATATCTAGCTTGGGTTGCCTCCCAAGTAGCGCTTGTTTAACGTCCCGAGCCTCGACTCAAGTCACCCCTAAGGGTTAATCCTGAAGAAGATCTTGCTTGCCATGCCATGCCTTAGTCCGCTCTTTGTAGGTTCTTGTATTTTCATATGGTTGCATGCGGATCCCTGACAACTCATTTAAGTCCAACAACCTCTATAATCAGGACGTACTCTCCACCCCGTGATGGTCCTTGTCTGGGATCAATTCATTGCTTTCATTGACTACCACGGTTGTGCCACATTTCTTTGGGACCACATGAATTGGACTAACCCAACTACTATCCGAGACTGGATAGATGATTTCGGGCCTCTAAAGGTTTAATCACTTCCTCACGCATGCCTTCTTTCATTCCTTCTTTGTTGAGCTTTTCCCTTTCACCTTCATCCTCCGGGAGACTCCTGGAAGGCTTCCATGTCTTTTAACCACTCAAGATAGTCCTCATCCCCCAAAGGGTCTTTTTCCTTACTATCATCATCATGGGATTTTACCAACACTTGTGCAAGTGAAGAACCATGGGCTTCTCTCGGTTGCCTTTGCCTTGACAATTGAGTCCACCATATCCACTGATAGGGTGCTTCAATGCTTCAAAGACATTGAAGACTACCTTCTCGCCTTGCACCCTTAGAGTGAGTTTCCCTTGTTGCACATCTATCAAGGCACGCCCAAGGGCCAAGAAGGGCCTACCCAATATGAGAGAGGGATCTCGGCGCCTTCATCCATATCAAGCACCACAAAGTCCGCCTTGAAATATGAACTTGTCCACCTTCACTAACAAGTCTTCACCACCCCATAAGGATATTTTATAGAGCGATCGGCTAGTTGAAGTGACATCCGTGTATCCTTGACTTCTTTGATCCCCAACTTCTTCATCATAGAGAGGGGCATCAAGTTGATGCTTGCCCCTAGATCACACAATGCCTTCCCTAGAGTCATCTCCCCAATGGTGCATGGTATAGAAAAAGAACCGGGGTCCTTCAACTTTGGAGGTAGTTTTCTTTGAAGAATGACACTACACTCCTCACCAAAGCAACCGCTTCATCATCCACTAATTTCCGCTTCTTGGAGAGAAGCTCCTTCGAAACCGGGCATAAGATGGCATTTGTTCCAAGGCTTCCGCAAATGGAATGTTAATTTGAAGTTTGCGGAAGACATCAAGGAATTTATTGAACTGTTTATCTTGTTGAGGCTTCTTCAATCTTTCAGGATATGGTACCTTCATGTAAGGCGGAGGTCTTTGGGTTCGACCCACTTCTTTTTCTGAACTCTTCATCTACAAGTTTTAACCTTCCCCCTTGCTCCTGCCTTGTCACTTGCCAACTCCTCTTTCTCGGGTTGCTCTTCCTCAACATGTGGTTGTTCTTCCTCAACTTCCCGAGAACTAGTTGCACCCTCGTTAGATCCCAACACCCTACCGCTTCTAGTTGTTATGGTATTGCATTGGTTCTTAGGGTTGTTCTCGGTATCACCCGGGAGAAAGTGCATGGGAGTCGCCATTCAATTGCTTTTATGAAATGAGCAATTTGCGCTCTAGATTCTGAATTGCCGCCCTGTATGAGTTGCCAACTTGTCAATGGCTGTGCTTGTATTGATTGACAACTTCTCAACTCGCCGCATTCATCTTCTCAAAAGCCAACTCCCAAGGTTACCTTCCACTATCTGTTATTTGCAATTGATTAGGCCCCGGAAAAGCCTCGCCGAGTATTGCGTTGATGGATCCCATAGTTTGGCCTCCGACTCGCTGAGGTTGTTGTTGCTCGGCCAGACCACCACTAGCATTACTCCAAGCGAAACCCGGATGGTCTCTCCTCATATAACCCCTATTCTGATTCTGACTGTAATCATTTTGTCTAGTCCTCTGATAGTTGTTCTGGGGCACGCTATCATAGAAATTGTGGCATGAGTCCACATGTTCTCGAGAGAAGTTGAACGGACAGCTCAATGTCATGATCTCCATTACAATTATCACAACCCGAGGCACTCCTCGTGTATCACATTAACCTTCTTGTTCCCGCACAAAGCCGCCATTTGCATCTTCAACAGCTTTATTTTGCTCTAGAATGGCTTCTATTGTTGCAGAACCGACTCCACTTGAGGTTTCCCTACCACGGTTGTAATCATTGTATGACATCTTCTCCAATAACGCCCATCCATCCTCACCGATAAATAGGAAAAAGAGCGCCACCGCGCATCACAATTCATCTCGGTAGCGTCCCTTAACCCGTTAAAGAAATGTTGAACCTTGGAGACCGGGTCAAAGAAAGTCAAGGACATCTTTTCAATAGCACATTATACCTCTCCCGTGCTTCATTATAAGATTCATCTTCTGTCCGCCAAAGATGTGACGGCTACTCTTGCTTGTGCCGCTTCGAGGAGGAAAATATTTGGTGAGGAACTTTTGAGCCATTTGCTCCCATGTTCCGACATCGTTCCGATCCAAGTCACAAAACCAATCGCGAGCGACATCCCTAAGAGAGAGAGGGAAAAGCCGCAAGCGAAACTCATCTTGAGTAACTCCTCTTATCTTCTGCATGTCACAGGCTTCAAGGAAACGAGTGATGTGTCTATGAGGGTCTTTCTTGCCACTCCCATCAAACTGATTCTCACGGATCTGGGCTGTGACACATCCTTCCACTCAAGGAATCAGATTAAGGTTGCCCCTCACGATAGAAGAAGCACAATCATCCAAGTTGGGTAGATCGTATCAAGAGAGGCTTGTAACGAGGAGGAGGGGGAGGAGGATTTCCTTAGGCCATCCTTTCAAAATTGATTGCTTCAAGCCTCTTTCGTTTCTCCTCGGCTTCTTTCCTTAATCGCTTCTCGGTCCTGGTGATCTCCGAATCAAATAGCAAGTCCTCTTGTGAAAGGGTACCTCATACAAAAACAAGGCAAGACCAAGTGGAATCAAAGAAGCAGAGATAAATAATAGCAAACAAATAACAGAAAATAAAAATAAAAATAGTCTTAACCAAATAATCAAACTTCCCAAAATTTAGGAAAATTGGTTGTGCCAATCCCGCAACGGCGCCAAAACTTGTTGAGTCACCGGCAAGTGTACCGGTCGTCGTAAGTAATAAAACACGGTAAGTAGTTACCGAGGCCGGACACAGGATTGGGCTACCAATTCTACCACCCGCGAGAAATTAGATACGTTTGGTCAAGCAAGGCAAGTGGTTGAGGAGAGAGAGAATAGGGCCGTAATTCAAATTAACGAATCAAATAGAGATATAATATTAAAATCTGGAATTTAAACATCTAAGGTCACAAATCCACCTACCCAATCATGCATATTACCCAAGTGATGATGATTCCTTCCCTAAGTTCAATTACAATGTCAACCAGACCCCCAAATTCTCCTAATGACACTATCGTACTCAATAGATCGTATTCAACGATTGAGTTAATTACTTACTAGGTCTCATAACCCAATCATCAAACTATATTAAATCCTGGTTCCTATAAGGTTGCACTGACGCCTACTCACTCGCAATATTCAATCGCTGATCCCAATTCAAGTTCTAAACGTGAATTGCCTACTAAGCCTCAACAAGCTAACCAACAATCACGCATGCATATGATCAACGCAATAAATTCAGAATTGGGAAACAAGAATTGAAGTAAAGGAAGGGAACATACATCACATTGAACGCTACACCGCCATGGGTGGTTTCATTGATCCCTTAGACAGGGGGATTAGCTCCTCATGCTTGTAACAACACAAAAACAATCGGAGTTCATCGTAATCATAAAAAAGAAAAAGAAAATAAGGAGACGCAGCTCCAGAGAACAAGGAATCGTCTCAAAAAACTCTAAACAAGTGGTTGACAAAAGGTTCCTTCCATCTGCCCTAAAACAACGAATTTATAGATTTCAGATTCTCGCGCGCAGCCATGAGGCGAGTAGCCTATCGCGACGCGAATATTAAAAGTAGCGTGCTTTCAAAATTGGATTCTCGCGAGGCGAGATGATGTTCATGAGGCGAGACAGAGAGGATGACATTTCTCGGCACAATGCACCTTCGCACTCGTGAGGCGAGATAGTGATTCGCGAGGCGAGACAGAGAGGGTGACAATTGCTGTTCAGGCTGGTCTTCAGGCTCGCGAGGCGAGCTCCTGTTTCGGGAGGCGAAACCTCCAGAATTGCTTTTCCACTGTTTTCTTCATTTTCCTTGACTCTAAGAATTTCACTTTTAACCTGAAACAATAAAAGAAAACAAAAAGCGTAATTCTATTCAAAATAAATTAAAAACTACAAAAAATGCATAAAACGAGTCAAAGTCTAACTTAGGAACAAAACAAGGCCAATTTGGGAGATTAGCGAGGGTGACTCGCCCAATTAGGCACAAAATATACCCCTTTTCCATCTGGAAACTAGATGAGCCAGAGGCTTATCACCCAACTAGGTCCTAACAAGTCCATTTGGGCTCTATTAGGATCAAACAAGTCCATTTGGGCTCCATTAGGACCAAAGAATTACAATTGGGCCGTTCTGAGCAATTGGCCTAACTAGGTCCTAACAAGTCGATTGGGGCTCAATAAGGATCAAACAAGTCCATTTGGACTCCATTGGGACCAAAGAAGTACAAATTGGCCCAGTTAGGTCCTATATGACCTAAAAAGTCCATTTGGGCTCTATTAGGATCAAACAAGTCCATTTGGGATCTAATAGCACCAAAGAAGTACAAACTGACCCAGTTAGGTCCTTTATGACCTAAAAAGTCCATTTGGGCTCTATTAGGATCAAACAGGTCCATTTGGGCTCCATTAGGACCAAATAAGTAGAAATTGGGCCAGTTAGGTCCATTATAACCTAACAAGTCCATATGGGCTCTATTAGGATCAAACAAGTCCATTGGGGCTCTATTAGGATCAAACAAGTCCATTTGGCCTCCATTAGGACCAAAGAAGTACAAATTGGCCCAATTAGGTCCTATACGACCTAAAAAGTCCATTTGGGCTCTATTAGGATCAAACAAGTCCATTTGGGCTCCAATAGGACCAAAGATGTACAAATTGGCCCAGTTAGGTCCTTTATGACCTAACAAGTCCATTTGGGCTCTAGTAGGATCAAACAAGTCCATTTGGGCTCTATTAGGATCAAACAAGTCCATTTGGGCTCCAATAGGACCAAAGAAGTACAAATTGGCCCAGTTAGGTCCTATATGACCTAAAATGTCCAGTTGGGCTCTACAAGGATCAAACAAGTCCATTTGGGCTCCAATAGGACCAAAGAAATACAAATTGACACAGTTAGGTCCTTTATGACCTAACAAGTCCATTTGGGCTCTATTAGGATCAAACAAGTCCATTTGGGCTCCAATAGGACCAAAGAAGTACAAATTGGCCCAGTAAGGTCCTATATGACCTAAAAAGTGCATTTTGGCTCTATTAGGATCAAACAAGTCCATTTGGGCTCCAATAGGACCAAAGAAGTACAAATTGGCCCAATTAGGTCCTATATGACCTAAAAAGTCCATTTGGGCTCTATTAGGATCAAACAAGTCCATTTGGGCTCCAATAGGACCAAAGAAGTACAAATTGGCACAGTTAGGTCCTTTATGACCTAACAAGTCCATTTGGGCTCTATTAGGATCAAACAAGTCCATTTGGGCTCTATCAGGATCAAACTGGTCCATTTGGGCTCCATTAGGACCAAAGAAGTACAAATTGGCCCAGTTAGGTCCTTTATGACCTAACAAGTCCATATGGGCTCTATTAGGATCAAACAAGTCCATTTGGGCTCCATTAGGACCAAAGAAGTACAAATTGGCCCAATTAGGTCCTATATGACCTAAAAAGTGAATTTTGGCTCTATAAGGATCAAACAAGTCCATTTGGGCTCCAATAGGACCAAAGAAGTACAAATTGCCCCAGTTAGGTCCTTTATGACCTAACAAGTCCATATGGGCTCTATTAGGATCAAACAAGTCCATTTGGGCTCCATTAGGTAAAACAAGTCCATTTGGGCTCCATTAGGACCAAAGAAGTACAAATTGCACCAGCTTAGGTCCTTTATGACCTAAAAAGTCCATTTGGTCTCTATTAGGATCAAACAAGTCCATTTGGGATCGAAAAGGACAAAACAAGTAAAAAATGGCCCAAATTCGTCCGATCTGTCATAAAAAGTCCAGTTGGGCTCTATGAGGATCACACAGGTCCATTGGGGCTCATAGGTCCTTTATGACCTAAAAAGTCCATTTGGTATATTTTAAGATCAAACCAGTCCATTTGGGCTCTATTCAGGTCAAACAAGTCCATTTGGGCTCCATTATGACCAAAGAAGTATAAATTGACCCAATTAGGTCCTATATGACCTAAAACGTCCATTTGGGCTCTATTAGGATCAAGCAAGTCCATTTGGGCTCCAATAGGACCAATGAAGTACAAATTGGCACAGTTAGGTCCTTTATGACCTAACAAGTCCATTTGGGCTCAATTAGGATCAAACAAGTCCATTTGGGCTCTATTAGGGACAAACAAGTCCATTTGGGCTCCATTAGCACCAAAAAAGTACAAATTGGCCCAGCTTAGGTCCTATATGCCCTAAAAAGTCCATTTGGGCTCTATTAGGATCAAACAAGTCCATTTGCGCACCAATACGACCAAAGAAGTGCAAATTGCCCCACTTCGGTCGTATATGACCTAAAAAGTGCATTTTGGCTCTATTAGGATCAAACAAGTCCATTTGGGCTCCAATAGGACCAAAATAGTACAAATTTGCACAGATAGGTCCTATATGACTTAAAAAGTCCATTTGGGCTCTATTAGGATCAAACAAGTCCATTTGGTCTCTATTAGGATCAAACAAGTCCATTTGGGCTCTATTAGGGTGAAACAAGTCCATTTGGGCTCCAATAGGACCAAAGAAATACAAATTGGCCCAGTTAGGTCCTTTATGACCTAACAAGTCCATTTGGGCACTAGTAGGATCAAACAAGTCCATTTGGGCTCCAATAGGACCAAAGAAGTACAAATTGGCCTAGTTAGGTCCTTTATGACCTAAAAAGTCCATTTGGGCTTTATTAGGATCAAACAAGTCCATTGGGGCTCTATTAGGATCAAACAAGTCCATTTAGGCTCGATTAGGACCAAAGAAGTACAAATTGGCCCAATTAGGTCCTATATGACCTAAAAAGTCCATTTGGGCTTTATTAGGATCAAACAAGTCCATTTGGGCTCCAATAGGACCCAAGATGTACAAATTGGCCCAGTTAGGTCCTATATGACCAAACAAGTCCATTTGGGCTCTATTAGGATCAAACAAGTCCATTTGGGCTCTATTAGGATCAAACAAGTCCATTTGGGCTCCAATAGGACCAAAGAAGTACAAATTGGCCAAGTTAGGTCCTTTATGAACTAAAATGTGCAGTTTGGCTCTAATAGGATCAAACAAGTCCATTTGGGCTCCAATAGGACTAAAGATGTACAAATTGACACAGTTAGGTCATTTATGACCTAACAAGTCCATTTGGGCTCTATTAGGATCAAACAAGTCCATTTGGGCTCCAATAGGACCTAAGAAGTATAAATTGGCCCAGTTAGGTCCTATATGACCTAAAAAGTGCATTTTGGCACTATTAGGATCAAACAAGTCCATTTGGGCTCCAATAGGACCAAAGAAGTACAAATTGGCCCAGATAGGTCCTATATGACCTAAAAAGTCCATTTGGGCTCTATTAGGATCAAACAACTCCATTTGGGCTCTATTAGGGTCAAACAAGTCCATTTGGGCTCCATGACCCTCACGCCATGATCCCATGGTTAACCAATGACCCACTTGCCATTATCCCATGGTTAACCCATGACCCACTTGTCCTGATCACATGGTTAACCCATGACCTCACGCCATGATCCCTTGGTTAACCCATGACCCTTACTCCTTGATCCCATTGTTAACCCATGATCATCTTGCCATAATCCCTGGGTTAACCCATGACGCACTTGCCATGATCACATGCTTAACCCACGACCCTCACGCCAAGTGGGTCATGGGTTAACCCAGGGATTATTGCAAGTCCATTTGGGCTCCAATAGGACCAAAGAAGTACAAATTGGCCTAGTTAGGTCCTATATGACCTAAAAAGTCCATTTGGGCTCTATCGGAGGTCAAACAAGTCCATTTGGGCTCCATTAGGACCAAATAAGTACAAATTGTCCCAGTTAGGTCCTATATGACCTAAAAAGTCCATTTGGGCTCTATTAGGATCAAACAAGTCCATTTGGGCACCAATAGGACCAAAGAAGTACAAATTGGCCCAGTTAGGTCCTTTATGACCTAACAAGTCCATTTGGGCTCTATTAGGATCAAACAAGTCCATATGGGCTCTATTTGGTTCAAACAAGTCCATTTGGGCTCCAATAGGACCAAAGAAGTACAAATTGGCCCAGTTAGGTCCTATATCACCTAAAAAGTCCATTTGGGCTCTATTAGGTTCAAACAAGTCCATTTGGGTATCATTAGGACCAAAGATGTACATATTGGCCCAGTTAGTTCCTATATGACCCAAAAAGTCCATTTGGGCTCTATTAGGATCAAACAAATCCATTTGGGCTCAAATAGGACCAAAGAAGTACAAATTGGCCCAGTTAGGTCCTATATAACCTAAAAAGTGCATTTTGGCTCTATTAGGATCAAACAAGTCCATTTGGGCTCCAATAGGACCAAAGATGTACAAATTGGCCCAGTTAGGTCCTATATGACCTAAAAAGTGCATTTTGGCTCTATTAGGATCAAAGAAGTCCATTTGGGCTCCAATAGGACCAAAGAAGTACAAATTGACCCAGATAGGTCCTATATGACCTAAAAAGTCCATTTGGGATCCTTTAGGACCAAAGAAGTACAAATTCGGCCAGTTAGGTCCTATATGACCCAAAAAGTGCATTTTGGCTCTATTAGGATCAAACAAGTCCATTTGAGCTCCAATAGGACCAAAGAAGTACAAATTGGCCCAGTTAGTTCCTTTATGACCGAAAAAGTCCATTTGAGCTCTATTAGGATCAAACAGGTCCATTTGGGCTCCATTAGGACGAACGAAGTACAAATTGGCCCAGTTAGGTCCTTTATGACCTAACAAGTCCATATGGGCTCTATTAGGATCAAACAAGTCCATTGGGGCTCTATTAGGATCAAACAAGTCCGTTTGGGCTCCATTAGGACCAAAGAAGTATAAATTGGCCCAGTTAGGTCCTATATGACCTAAAAAGTCCATTTGGGCTCTATTAGGATCACACAAGTCCATTTGGGCTCCAATAGGACCAAAGAAGTACAAATTGGCCCAATTAGGTCCTACATGACATAAAAAGTGCATTTTAGCCTTAATTGGGCTCAAACAAGTCCATTTGGGCTCCAATAGGACCAAAGAAGTACAAATTTTCCCAGTTAGGTCCTATATGACCTAAAAAGTGCATTTTGGCTCTATTAGGATCAAACAAGTCCATTTGGGCTCCAATAGGACCAAAGAAGTACAAATTGGCCCAGTTTGGTCCTATATGACCTAAAAAGTCCATTTGGGCTCTATTAGGATCACACAAGTCCATTTGGGCTCCAATAGGACCAAAGAAGTACAAATTGGCCCAATTAGGTCCTATATGACATAAAAAGTGCATTTTAGCCTTAATTGGGCTCAAACAAGTCCATTTGGGCTCCAATAGGACCAAAGAAGTACGAATTTTCCCAGTTAGGTCCTATATGACCTAAAAAGTGCATTTTGGCTCTATTAGGATCAAACAAGTCCATTTGGGCTCCAATAGGACCAAAGAAGTACAAATTGGCCCAGTTAGGTCCTATATGACCGAAAAAGTCCATTTGGGCTCTATTAGGTTCAAACAAGTCCATTTGGGCTCCATTAGGACCAAAGAATTACAATTGGGCCGTTCGGGGCAATTGGCCCAATTAGGTCCAAAAAGTCTATTTGGGCTCTATTAGGATCAAACAAGTCCATTTGAGCTCCAATAGGACCAAAGAAGTACAAATTGGCCCAGTTAGTTCCTTTATGACCGAAAAAGTCCATTTGAGCTCTATTAGGATCAAACAGGTCCATTTGGGCTCCATTAGGACCAACGAAGTACAAATTGGCCCAGTTAGGTCCTTTATGACCTAACAAGTCCATATGGGCTCTATTAGGATCAAACAAGTCCATTGGGGCTCTATTAGGATCAAACAAGTCCGTTTGGGCTCCATTAGGACCAAAGAAGTACAAATTCGGCCAGTTAGGTCCTTTATGACCTAAAAGTCCATTTGGGCTCTATTAGGATCAAACAAGTTCATTTGGGCTCTATAGGTCAAACAGTCCATTTGGTCAGGACCAAAAAGTACAAATTGGCATTAGGTCCTATATGACCTAAAAAGTCATTTGGGCTCTATTAGGATCAAATAAGTCCATTTGAGCTCCAATAGGACCATAGAAGTAAAATTGGCACAGTTAGTTCCTATATCACATAAAAAGTAATTTTTGGCTCTATTAGGATCAAACAAGTCCATTTGGGCTCAATAGGACCAAAGAAGTGCAAATTGTTCCAGGTTAGTCCTATATGACCTAAAAAGTGCATTTGGGCTCTATTAGGATTACGCAAGTCCATTTGGGCTCCAATAGGCCCAAAGAAGTCCAAATTGGTCCAGTTAGGTCCTATATTACCTAAAAAGTGAATTTTGGCATTAAAGCACTTGTTTTAACCAAATAGAGCCCATACTAACTTGTTAGGTCAAAAAGCACCTAACGGGCCAAATTTTTACTTCTTTGGTCCTATTGGAGCCCAAATGGACTTCTTTGAGCCCAATTAAGGCCAAAATGCACATTTTAGGTCATATAGACCTAAGGCGCCAATTTGTACTTCTTTGGTCCTATTGGATCCCAAATGGACTTGTGTGATCCTAATAGAGCCCAAATAGACTTTTTAGGTCATATAGGACCTAACTGGGCCAATTTGTACTTCTTTGGTCCTAATGGAGCCCAAATGGACTTGTTTGACCCTAATAGAGCCCAAATGGACTTTTTAGGTCAAATAGACCTAAGCTGGGCCAATTTGTACTTCTTTGGTCCTATTGGAGCCCAAATGGACTTGTTCGATCCTAATAGAGCCAAAATGGACTTTTTGGGTAATATAGGACCTAACTGGGCCAATTTGTACATCTTTGGTCCTAATAGAGCCCAAATGGACTTGTTTGATCCTAATAGAGCCCAAATGGACTTTTTAGGTCATATAGGACCTAACTGGGCCAATTTGTACTTCTTTGGTCCTAATAGAGCCCAAATGGACTGGTTAGGTCATAGGATCAAACAAGTCCTAATAGATCCCAAATAGACTTGTTTGATCCTAATAGAGACCAAATGGACTTGTTAGGTCATAAAGGACCTAACTGTGCCAATTTGTACTTCTTTGGTCCTATTGGAGCCCAAATGGACTTGTTTGATCCTAATAGAGTCCAAATGGACTTTTTAGGTCATATAGGATCTAACTGGACCAATTTGTACTTCTTTGGTCCTATTGGAGGCCAAATGGACTTGTTTGATCCTAATAGAGCCCCAATGGACTTGTTTGATCCTAATTGAGCCCATATGGACTTGTTAGGTCATAAAGGACCTAACTGTGCCAATTTGTACTTCTTTGGTCCTAATGGAGCCCAAATGGACTTGTTTGATCCTAATAGAGCCCAAATGGACTTGTGTGATCCTAGTAGAGCCCAAATGGAGTTGTTAGGTCATAAAGGTCCTAATCTGGGCCAATTTGTACTTCTTGGCTCCTAATGGAGCCCAAATGGACTTGTTTGATCCTAATAGAGCCCAAATGGACTTGTTAGGTCATATAGGACCTAACTGGGCCAATTTGTACTTCTTTGGTCCTAATGGAGCCCAAATGAACTTGTTTTTGTTTGATCCTGATAGAGCCCAAATGGACTTTTTAGGTCATATAGGACCTAACTAGGCCAATTTGTACTTCTTTGGTCCTATTGGAGCCCAAATGGACTTGTTTAATCCTAATAGGTCCTAATGGACTTTTTAGGTCATATAGGACCTAGCTGGGCCAATTTGTACTTCTTTGGTCCAAATGGAGTCCAAATGGACTTGTTTGATCCTAATAGAGCCCAAATGGACTTTTTAGGTCATATAGGACCTAACTGGCGCATTTGTACTTCTTTGGTCCTATTGGAGCCCAAGTGGACTTGCTTGATCTTAATAGAGCCAAAATGCACTTTTTAGGTCATATAGGACCTAACTGGGCCAATTTGTACTTCTTTGATACTATTGGAGGCCAAATGGACTTGTTTGATCCTAATAGAGCCCCAATGGACTTGTTTTATCTTAATAGAGCCCATATGGACTTGTTAGGTCATATAGGACCTAACTGGGCCAATTTGTACTTCTTTGGTCCTATTGGAGCCCAAATGGACTTGTTTGATCTTAGTTGAGCCAAAATGCACTTTTTAGGTCATATAGGACCTACTGGGCCAATTTGTACTTCTATGGTCCTATTGGAGGCCAAATGGACTTGTTTGATCCTAATAGAGCCCCAATGGACTTATTTGAACCTAATAGAGCCCATATGGACTTGTTAGGTAATAAAGGACCTAACTGGGCCAATTTGTACTTCTTTGGTCCTAATGGAGCCCAAATGGACCAGTTTAATCCTAATAGAGCCAAAATGGACTTTTTAGGTCATAAAGGACCTAACTGGGTCAATTTGTACTTCTTTGGTCCTATTGGAGCCCAAATGGACTTGTTTGATCCTAATAGAGCCCAAATGGACTTTTTAGGTCATATAGGACCTAACTGGGTCAATTTGTACTTCTTTGGTCCTATTGGAGCCCAAATGGACCAGTTTAATCCTAATAGAGCCAAAATGGACTTTTTAGGTCATAAAGGACCTAACTGGGCCAATTTGTACTTCTTTGGTCCTATTGGAGCCCAAATGGACTTGTTTGATCCTAATAGAGCCCAAATGGACTTTTTAGGTAATATAGGACCTAAGTGGGCCAATTTGTAATTCTTTGGTCCTATTGGAGCCCTAATGGACTTGTTTAATCCTAATAGAGCCCAAATGGACTTTTTAGGTCATATAGGACCTAACTAGGCCAATTTGTACTTCTTTGGTCCTATTGGAGCCCAAATGGTCTTGTTTGATCCTAATAGAGACCAACTGGACATTTTAGGTCATATAGGACCTCATTGGGCCAATTTGTACTTCTTTGGTCCTTTTGGAGCCCAAATGGACTTGTTTGATCCTAATAGGTCCTAATGGACATTTTAGGTCATATAGGACCTAACTGGGCCAAGTTGTACTTCTTTGGTCCAAATGGAGTCCAAATGGTCTTGTTTGATCCTAATAGAGCCCAAATGGACTTTTTAGGTCATATAAGACCTAACTGGGCCAATTTGTACTTCTTTGGTCCTATTGGAGCCCAAATGGACTTGTTTGATCTTAATAGAGCCAAAATGCACTTTTTAGGTCATATAGGACCTATGTGGGCCAATTTGAACTTCTTTGGTCCTATTGGAGGCCAAATGGACTTTTTTGATCCTAATAGAGCCCCAATGGACTTGTTTGATCCTAATAGAGCCCATATGGACTTGTTAGGTCATAAAGGACCTAACTGGGCCAATTTGTACTTCTTTGGTCCTAATGGAGCCCAAATGGACCTGTTAGATCCTAATAGAGCCCAAATGGACTTTTTATGTTATAAAGGACCTAATTGGTCCAATTTGTACTTCTTTGGTCCTATTGGAGCCCAAATGGACTTGTTCGATCCTAATAGAGCCAAAATGGACTTTTTGGGTAATATAGGACCTAACTGGGCCAATTTGTACATCTTTGGTCCTAATAGAGCCCAAATGGACTTGGTTGATCCTCATAGAGCCCAAATGGACTTTTTAGGTCAAAAGGACCTAACTGGGCAAATTTGTACTTCTTTGGTCCTATTGGAGCCTAAATGGACTTGTTTGATCCTATTAGAGCCCAATTGGACTTTTTAGGTCATATAGGACCTAACTGGGCCAATTTGTACTTCTTTGGTCCTATTGGAGCTCAAATGGACTTTTTTGATCCTAATAGAGCCAAAATGGACTTTTTAGGTCATTAAGGACCTAACTAGGCCGATTTGTATTTCTTTGGTCAAAATGGAGTCCAAATGGACTTGTTTGAGCCCAATTAAGGCCAAAATGCACTTATTAGGGCATATAGGACCTAACGGGGCAAATTTGTACTTATTTGGTCCTATTGGAGCCCAAATGGACTTGTTTGATCCTAATAGAGCCCAAATGGACTTTTTAGGTCATATAGGACCTAACTGGGCCAATATGTATTTCTTTGGTCCAAATGGAGCCCAAATGGACTTGTTTGATCCTAATAGAGCCCAAATGGACTTTTTAGGTCATATAGGACCTATCTGGTTCAATTTGTACTTCTTTGGTCCTATTGGAGCCCAAATGGATTTGTTTGATCCTAATAGAGCCAAAATGGACTTTTTGGGTCATATAGGACCTAACTAGGCCAATTTGTACATCTTTGGTCCTAATGGAGCCCAAATGGACTTGTTTGACCCTAATAGAGCCTAAATGGACTTTTTAGGTCATATAGGACCTAACTAGGCCAATTTGTACTTCTTTGGTCCTATTGGAGCCCAAATAGACTTGTTTGAACCTAATAGAGCCCAAATGGACTTGTTTGATCCTAATAGAGCCCATATGGACTTGTTAGGTCATAAAGGACCTAACTGGGCCAATTTGTACTTCTTTGGTCCTAATGGAGCCCAAATGCACTTGTTTGTTCCTAATAGAGCCAAAATTCACTTTTTAGGTCATATAGGACCTAACTGGGCCAATTTGTACTTCTTTGGTCCTATTGGAGCCCAAATGGACTTGTATGATCCTAATAGAGCCCAACTGGACATTTTAGGTCACATAGGACCTAATTGGACCAATTTGCACTTCTTTTGTCCTATTGGAGCCCAAATGGACTTGTTGGATCCTAGTGGAGCCCAAATGGACTTTTTAGGTCATATAGAACCTAACTGGGCCAATTTGTACTTCTTTGAACCTATTGGAGTCCAAATGGACTTGTTTGATCCTAATAGAGCCCAAATGGACTTTTTAGGTCATATAAGACCTAACTGGGCCAATTTGTACTTCTTTGGTCCTATTGGATCCCAAATGGACTTGTTTGATCTTAATAGAGCCAAAATGCACTTTTTAGGTCATATAGGACCTAACTGGGTCAATTTGTACTTCTTTGGTCCTATTGGAGGCCAAATGGACATGTTTGATCCTAATAGAGCCCCAATGGACTTGATTGATCCTAATAGAGCCCATATGGACTTGTTTGGTCATAAAGGACCTAACTGGGCCAATTTGTACTTCATTGGTCCTAATGGAGCCCAAATGGACCTGTTTGATCCTAATAGAGCCCAAGTGGACTTTTTAGGTCATAAATGACCTAACTGGGCCAATTTGTACTTCTTTGGTCCTATTGGAGCCCTAATGGACTTGTTTGATCCTAATAGAGCCCAACTGGACATTTTTGGTCATATAGGACCTAACTGGGCCAATTTGTACTTCTTTGGTCCTATTGGAGCCCAAATGGACTTGTTTGATCCTAATAGAGCCCAACTGGACATTTTAGGTCATATAGGACCTAACTGGGCCAATTTCTACTTCTTTGGTCCTATTGGAGCCCAAATGGACTTGTTTGATCCTAATAGGTCCTAATGGACTTTTTAGGTCATATAGGACCTAACTGGGCCAATTTCTACTTCTTTGGTCCAAATGGAGTCCAAATGGACTTGTTTGATCCTAATAGATCCCAAATGGACTTTTTAGGTCATATAGGACCAATCTGAGCCAATTTGTACTTCTTTTGTCCTATTGGTGCCAAATGGACTTGTTTGATCCTAATAGAGCCAAAATGGACTTTTTGGGTCATACAGGACCTAACTGGGCCAATTTCTACATCTTTGGTCCTAATGGAGCCCAAATGGACTTATTTGATCCTAATAGAGCCCAAATGGACTTTTTAGGTCATATAGGACGTATCTGGGCCAATATGTACTTCTTTGGTCCTATTGGAGCCCAAATAGACTTGTTTGAACCTAATAGAGCCCAAATGGACTTGTTTGATCCTAATAGAGCCCATATCGACTTGTTAGGTCATAAAGGACCTAACTGGGCCAATTTGTACTTCTTTGGTCCTAATGGAGCCCAAATGCACTTGTTTGTTCCTAATAGAACCAAAATGCACTTTTTAGGTCATATAGGACCTAACTGGGCCAATCTGTACTTCTTTGGTCCTATTGGAGCCCAAATGGACTTGTATGATCCTAACAGAGCCCAACTGGACATTTTAGGTCATATAGGATATAACTGGGCCAATTTGAACTTCTTTAGTCCTATTGGAGCCCAAATGGACTTGTTTGATCCTAATAGAGCCAAAATGGACTTTTTAGGTCATATAGGACCTAACTGCGCCAATCCGTACTTCTTTGGTCCTATTGGAGACCAAATGGACTTGTATGATCCTAATAGAGCCCAACTGGACATTTTAGGTCATATAGGACCTAACTGGGCCAATTTGTACTTCTTTGGTCATATTGGAGCACAAATGGACTTGTTTGATCCTCTAATAGAGCCAAAATGCACTTTTTAGGTCATATAGGACCTAACTGGGCCAATCTGTACTTCTTTGGTCCTATTGGAGCCCAAATGGACTTGTTTCATCCTAATAGAGCAAAAACGGACTTTTTAGGTCAAATAGGACCTAATTGGGCCAATTTGTACTTCTTTGGTCCTGTTGGAGCCCAAATGGACTTGTTTGATCCTAATAGAGCCAAAATGCACTTTTTAGGACATATAGGACCTAACTGGGCCAATCTGTACTTCTTTGGTCCTATTGGAGCCCAAATGGACTTGATTCATCCTAATAGAGCCCTACTGGACATTTTAGGTCATATAGGACCTAAATGGGCCAATTTGCACTTCTTTGGTCCTTTTGGAGCTCAGATGGACTTGTTTGATCCAAATAGAGCCAAAATACACTTTTTAGGTTATATAGGACCTAACTGGGACAATTTGTACTTTTTTGGTCCTAATGGAGCCCAAATGGACTTGTTTGATCCTAATAGAGCCCAAATGGACTTTTTAGGTCATATAGGACGTAACTGGGCCAATATGTACTTCTTTGGTCCTATTGGAGCCCAAATAGACTTGTTTGAACCTAATAGAGCCCAAATGGACTTGTTTGATCCTAATAGAGCCCATATAGACTTGTTAGGTCATAAAGGACCTAACTGGGCCAATTTGTACTTCTTTGGTCCTAATGGAGCCCAAATGCACTTGTTTGTTCCTAATAGAACCAAAATGCACTTTTTAGGTCATATAGGACCTAACTGGGCCAATCTGTACTTCTTTGGTCCTATTGGAGCCCAAATGGACTTGTATGATCCTAACAGAGCCCAACTGGACATTTTAGGTCATATAGGACATAATCGGGCCAATTTGAACTTCTTTAGTCCTATTGGAGCCCAAATGGACTTGTTTGATCCTAATAGAGCCAAAATACACTTTTTAGGTCATATAGGACCTAACTGCGCCAATCCGTACTTCTTTGGTCCTATTGGAGACCAAATGGACTTGTATGATCCTAATAGAGCCCAACTGGACATTTTAGGTCATATAGGACCTAACTGGGCCAATTTGTACTTCTTTGGTCATATTGGAGCACAAATGGACTTGTTTGATCCTCTAAGAGAGCCAAAATGCACTTTTTAGGTCATATAGGACCTAACTGGGCCAATCTGTACTTCTTTGGTCCTATTGGAGCCCAAATAGACTTGTTTGAACCTAATAGAGCAAAAATGGACTTTTTAGGTCAAATAGGACCTAATTGGGCCAATTTGTACTTCTTTGGGCCTGTTGGAGCCCAAATGGACTTGTTTGATCCTAATAGAGCCAAAATGCACTTTTTAGGTCATATAGGACCTAATGGGCGGGCCAATCTGTACTTCTTTGGTCCTATTGGAGCCCAAATGGACTTGATTCATCCTAATAGAGCCCTACTGGACATTTTAGGTCATATAGGACCTAAATGGGCCAATTTGCACTTCTTTGGTCCTTTTGGAGCTCAGATGGACTTGTTTGATCCAAATAGAGCCAAAATACACTTTTTAGGTTATATAGGACCTAACTGGGACAATTTGTACTTTTTTGGTCCTAATGGAGCCCAAATGCACTTGTTTGATCCTAATAGAGCCAAAATGCATTTTTTAGGTCATATAGGACCTAACTGGGCCAATTTGTACTTCTATGGTCCTATTGGAGCCCAAATGGACTTGTATGATCCTAATAGAGCCCAACTGGACATTTTAGGTCATATAGGACCTAACTGGGCCAATTTGTACTTCTTTGGTCCTATTGGAGCCCAAATGGACTTGTTTGATCCTAATAGAGCCAAAATGCACTTTTTAGGTCATATAGGACCTAACTGGGCCAATTTGTACTACGTTGTTCCTAATGGAGTCCAGATGGACTCGTTTGATCCTAATAGAGCCCAAATTGACATTTTAGGTCATATAGGACCTAACTTGGCCAATTTGTACTTCTATGGTCTTATTGGAGCCCAAATGGACTTGTATGATCCTAATAGAGCCCAACTGGACATTTTAGGTCATATAGGACCTAACTGGGCCAATTTGTACTTATTTGGTCCTAATGGAGCGCAAATGGACTTGTTTGATCCTAATAGAGCCAAAATGCACTTTTTAGGTCATATAGGACCTAACTGGGCCAATCTACACTTCTTTGGTCCTATTGGAGCCCAAATGGACTTGTTTCATCCTAATAGAGCAAAAATGGACTTTTTAGGTCAAATAGGACCTAATTAGGCCAATTTGTACTTCTTTGAACCTATTGGAGCCCAAATGGACTTGTTTGATCCTAATAGAGCCCAAATGGACTTTTTAGGTCATATAGGACCTAACTGTAACTGGGCCAATTTGTACTTCTATGGTCCTATTGGAGCCCAAATGGACTTGTTTGATCCTAGTAGAGCCCCAATGGACTTGTTAGGTCATAAAGGACCTAACTGGGCCAATTTGTTCTTCTTTGGTCCTAATGGAACCCAAGTGCACTTGTTCTATCCTAATAGAGCCCAAATGGACTTGTTAGGTCAGAAAGGACCTAACTGGGCCAATTTGTACTTGTTTGGTCCTATTGGAGCCCAACTGGACTTGTTTGATCCTAATAGGTCCTAATAGACTTTTTAGGTCATATAGGACCTAACTGTGCCAATTTGTACTTCTTTTGTCCTATTGGAGCCCAAATGGACTTGTTTGATCCTAATAGAGCCAAAATGCACTTTTTAGGTCATATAGGACCTAACTGGGCCAATTTGTACTTCTTTGGTCCTATTGGAGCCCAAATGGACTTGCTTGATCCTAATAGAGCACAAATGGACTTTTTAGGTCATATAGGACCTAACTGGGCCAATTTGTACTTCTTTGAACCTATTAGAGCCCAAATGGACTTGTTTGAACCTAATAGAGCCCAAATGGACTTATTTGATCCTAATAGAGCCCATATGGACTTGTTAGGTCATAAAGGACCTAACTGGGCTAATTTGTACTTCTTTGGTCCTAATGGAGCCCAAATGCACTTGTTTGATCCTAATAGAGCCAAAATGCACTTTTTAGGTCATATAGGACCTAACCGGGCCAATTTGTACTTCTTTGATCCTATTGGAGGCCAAATGGACTTGTATGATCCTAATAGAGCCCAACTGGACATTTAGGTCATATAGGACCTAAATGGGTCAATTTGCACTTCTTTGGTCCTTTTGGAGCTCAAATGGACTTGTTAGATCCTAATAGAGCCAAAATGCACTTTTTAGATCATATAGGACCTAACTGGGACACTTTTTACTTTTTTGGTCCTAATGGAGCCCAAATGCACTTGTTTGATCCTAATAGAGCCAAAAGGCACTTTTTAGGTCATATAGGACCTAACTGGGCCAATTTGTACTTCTTTGGTCCTATTGGAGCCCAAATGGACTTGTATGATCCTAATAGAGCCCAACTGGACATTTTAAGTCATATAGGACCTAACTGGGCCAATTTGTACTTCTTTAGTCCTATTGGAGCCCAAATGGACTTGTTTGATCCTAATAGAGCCAAAATGCACTTTTTAGGTCATATAGGACCTAACTGGGCCAATTTGTACTTCTTTGGTCCTATTGGAACCAAAATGGACTTGTTTCATCCTAATAGAGCACAAATGGACTTTGTAGGTCAAATAGAACCTAACTATGCCAATTTGTACTTCTTTGAACCTATTGGAGCCCAAATGGACTTGTTTGATCCTAGTAGAGCCCCGATGGACTAGTTAGGTCATATAGGACCTAACTGGGCCAATTTGTTCTTCTTTGGTCCTAATGGAACCCAAGTGCACTTGTTCTATCCTAATAGAGCCCAAATGGACTTGTTAGGTCAGAAAGGACCTAACTGGGCCAATTTGTACTTGTTTGGTCCTATTGGAGCCCAACTGGACTTGTTTGATCCTAATAGGTCCTAATAGACTTTTTAAGTCATATAGGACCTAACTGTGCCAATTTGTACTTCTTTTGTCCTATTGGAGCCCAAATGGACTTGTTTGATCCTAATAGAGCCAAAATGCACTTTTTAGGTCATATAGGACCTAACTGGGCCAATTTGTACTTCTTTGGTCCTATTGGAGCCCAAATGGACTTGCTTGATCCTAATAGAGCCCAAATGGACTTTTTAGGTCATATAGGACCTAACTAGGCCAATTTGTACTACTTTGTTCCTAATGGAGCCCAAATGGACTTGTTTGATCCTAATAGAGCCCAAATTGACATTTTAGGTATTATAGGACCTAACTGGGCCAATTTGTACTTCTTTGGTCCTATTGGAGCCCAAATGGACTTGTATGATCCTAATAGAGCCCAACTGGACATTTTAGGTCATATAGGACCTAACTGAGTCAATTTGTACTTCTTTGGTCCAATGGGAGCCCAAATGGATTTGTTTGATCCTAATAAAGCCAAAATGCACTTTTTAGGTCATATAGGACCTAACTGGGCCAATCTGTACTTCTTTGGTCCTATTGGAGCCCAAATGGACTTGTTTGATCCTAATAGAGCCCAAATGGACTTTTTACGTCATATAGGACCAAACTGGGCCAATTTGTACTTCTTTGGTCCTATTGGAGCCCAAATAGACTTGTTTGAACCTAATAGAGCACAAATGGACTTGTTTGATCCTAATAGAGCCCATATGGACCTGTTAGGTCATAAAGGACCTAACTGGGCCAATTTGTACTTCTTTGGTCCTAATGGAACCCAAAAGCACTTGTTTGATCCTAATAGAGCCAAAATGCACCTTTTAGGTCATATAGGACCTAACTGAGCCAATTTGCACTTCTTTGGTCCTATTGGAGCCCAAATGGACATGTATGATCCTAATAGAGCCCAACTGGACATTTTAGGTCATATAGGACCTAAATGGGCCTATTTGCACTTCTTTGGTACTTTTGGAGCCCAAATGGACTTGTTTGATCCAAATAGAGCCAAAATTCACTTTTTAGGTCATATAGGACCTAACTTGGACAATTTGTACTTTTTTGGTCCTAATGGAGCCCAAATGCACTTGTTTGATCCTAATAGAGCCAAAATGCACTTTTTAGGTCATATAGGACCTAATCGGGTCAATTTGTACTTATTTGGTCCTATTGGAGCCCAAATGGACTTGTTTTATCCTAATAGAGCCCAACTGGACATTTTAGGTCATATAGGACCTAACTGGGTCAATTTGTACTTCTTTGGTCCTAATGGAGGGCAAATGTACTTGTTTGATCCTAATAGAGCCCCAATGGACTTGTTTGATCCTACTAGAGCCCATATGGACGTGTTAGGTCATAAAGGACCTAACTGGGCCAATTTGTACTTCTTGGGTCCTAATGGTGCCCAAATGCACTTGTTTGATCCTAATAAAGCCCAAATGGACCTGTTAGGTCATAAAGGACCTAACTGGGCGAATTTGTACTTGTTTGGTCCTATTGGAGCCCAAATGGACTTGTTTGATCCTAATAGGTCCTAATAGACTTTTTAGGTCATATAGGACCTAACTGTGCGAGTTGTACTTCTTTGGTCCTATTGGAGCCCAAATGGACTTGTTTGATCCTAGTAGAGCCCCAATGGACTTGTTAGGTCATAAAGGACCTAACTGGGCCAATTTGTTCTTCTTTGGTCCTAATGGAACCCAAGTGCACTTGTTCTATCCTAATAGAGCCCAAATGGACTTGTTAGGTCAGAAAGGACCTAACTGGGCCAATCTGTACTTCTTTGGTCCTATTGGAGCCCAAATGGACTTGTTTGATCCTAATAGAGCCCAAATGGACTTTTTACGTCATATAGGACCAAACTGGGCCAATTTGTACTTCTTTGGTCCTATTGGAGCCCAAATAGACTTGTTTGAACCTAATAGAGCCCAAATGGACTTGTTTGATCCTAATAGAGCCCATATGGACTTGTTAGGTCATAAAGGACCTAACTGGGCCAATTTGTGCTTCTTTGGTCCTAATGGAACACAAAAGCACTTGTTTGATCCTAATAGAGCCAAAATGCACCTTTTAGGTCATATAGGACCTAACTGAGCCAATTTGCACTTCTTTGGTCCTATTGGAGCCCAAATGGACTTGTATGATCCTAATAGAGCCCAACTGGACATTTTAGGTCATATAGGACCTAAATGGGCCTATTTGCACTTCTTTGGTCCTTTTGGAGCCCAAATGGACTTGTTTGATCCAAATAGAGCCAAAATTCACTTTTTAGGTCATATAGGACCTAACTTGGACAATTTGTACTTTTTTGGTCCTAATGGAGCCCAAATGCACTTGTTTGATCCTAATAGAGCCAAAATGCACTTTTTAGGTCATATAGGACCTAACTGGGTCAATTTGTACTTATTTGGTCCTATTGGAGCCCAAATGGACTTGTTTTATCCTAATAGAGCCCAACTGGACATTTTAGGTCATATAGGACCTAACTGGGCCAATTTGTACTTCTTTGGTCCTAATGGAGGGCAAATGTACTTGTTTGATCCCAATAGAGCCCCAATGGACTTGTTTGATCCTACTAGAGCCCATATGGACGTGTTAGGTCATAAAGGACCTAACTGGGCCAATTTGTACTTCTTGGGTCCTAATGGTGCCCAAATGCACTTGTTTGATCCTAATAGAGCCCAAATGGACCTGTTAGGTCATAAAGGACCTAACTGGGCGAATTTGTACTTGTTTGGTCCTATTGGAGCCCAAATGGACTTGTTTGATCCTAATAGGTCCTAATAGACTTTTTAGGTCATATAGGACCTAACTGTGCGAGTTGTACTTCTTTGGTCCTATTGGAGCTCAAATGGACTTGTTTGATCTTAATAGAGCCCAAATGGACTTTTTTGGTCATATAGGACCTAACTGGACTTTTTAGGTCATATTGGACCTAACTGGACTTTTTAGGTCATATAGGACCTAACTGGGCCAATTTGTACTTCTTTGGTCCTATTAGAGCCCAAATGGACTTGTTTGACCCTAATAGAGTCCAAATGTACTTTTTAGGTCATATAGGACCTAACTGGACATTTTAGGTCATATAGGACCTAACTAGGCCAATTTGTACTTCTTTGGTCCTATTAGAACCCAAATGGACTTGTTTGACCCTAATAGAGCCCAAATGGACTTTTTAGGTCATATAGGACCTAACTGGGTAAATTGGCACTTCTTTGGTCCTAATGGAGCCCAAATGGACTTGTTTGATCCTAATAGAGCCCAAATGGACTTTTTAGGTCATATAGGACCTAACTGGGCCAATTTGTACTACTTTGGTCCTAATGGAGCCCAAATGGACTTGTTTGATCCTAATAGAGCCCAAATGGACCTTTTAGGTCTCATAGGACCTAACTGGGCCAATTTGTACTTCTTTGGTCCAAATGGTGCCCAAATGGACTTCTTTGACCCTAATAGAGCCCAACTTGACATTTTAGGTCATAAAGGACCTAACTATGCCAATTTGTACTTCTTTGGTCCTAATGGAACCCAAATGGAATTGTTTGATCCTAATAGAGCCCAAATGGACTTGTAAGGTCATAAAGGACCTAACTGTGCCAATTTGTACTTCTTTGGTCCTATTGGATCCCAAATGGACTTGTTTGATCCTAATAGAGCCCAAATAGACTTTTTGGAGCTAATTCGGCCAATTGCACCGAACGGCCCAATTGTAATTCTTTGGTCCTAATGGAGCCCAAATGGACTTGTTTAAACCTAATAGAGCCCAAATGGACTTTTTAGGTCATATAGGACCTAATGGGTCAATTTGTATTTCTTTGGTCCTATTGGAGCCCAAATGGACTTGTTTGAGCCCAATTAAGGCCAAAATTCACTTTTTAGGTCATATAGGACCTAATCTGGGCCAATTTGTATTTCTTTGGTCCTATTGGAGCCCAAATGGACTTCTTTGATCCTAATAGAGCCAAAATGCACTTTTTAGTCATATAGGACCTAACTGGGCCAATTTGTACTTCTTTGGTCCTATTGGAGCCCAAATGGACTTGTTTGATCCTAATAGAGCCCAAATAGACTTTTTAGGTCATATAAGACCTAACTGGGCCAATTTGTACTTCTTTGGTCCTATTGGAGCCCAAATGGACTAGTTTGATCCTAATAAGTCCTAATGGACTTTTTAGGTCATATAGGACCTAATCTGGGCCAATTTGTATTTCTTTGGTCCTATTGGAGCCCAAATGGACTTGTTAGGTCATGAAGGACCTAACTGGGCTAATTTATACTTCTTTGGTCCTATTGGAGCCCAAATGGACTTGTTTGGTCCAAATAGAGCCCAAATGGACTTGTTTGTCCATAAAGGACCTAACTGTGCCAATTTGTACTTCTTTGGTACAATTGGAACCCAAATGGACTTGTTTTATCCTAATAGAGCCCAATGGACTTTTTAGGTCATATAGGACCTTACTAGGCCAATTTGTACTTCTTTGGTCCTATTGGAGCCCAAATGGACTTGTTTGATCCTAATAGGTCCTAGTGGACTTTTTAGGTCATATAGGACCTAACTGGGCAAATTTGTACTTCTTTGGTCCAAATGGTGTCCAAATGGACTTGTTTGATCCTAATAGAGCCCAAATGGACTTTTTTGGTCATATAGGACCTAACTGGGCCAATTTGTACTTCTTTGGTCCTATTGGAGCCCAAATGGACTTGTTTGATCTTAATAGAGCCAAAATGCACTTTTTAGGTCATATAGGACCAAACTGGGCCAATTTGTACTTCTTTGTTCCTATTGGAGGCCAAATGGACTTGTTTGATCCTAATAGAGCCCCAATGGACTTGTTAGGTCATAAAGGACCTAATCGGGCCAATTTGTACTTCTTGGTCCTATTGGAGCCCAAATGGACTTGTTTGGTCCTAATAGAGCCCAAATGGGCATTTTAGGTCATATAGGACCTAACAGGGCCAATTTGTACTTCTTTGGTCCTAATGGAGCCCAAATGGACTTGTTTGACCCTAATAGAGCCCAACTGGACATTTTAGGTCATAAAGGACCTAACTATGCCAATTTGTACTTCTTTGGTCCTATTAGAGCCCAAATGGACTTGTTTGATCCTAATAGAGCCCAAATGGACTTGTTTGATCCTAATAGAGCCAAAATGCACTTTTTAGGTCATATAGGACCTAACTGTGCCAATTTGTATTTCTTTGGTCCTATTGGAGCCCAAATGGACTTGTTTGATCCTGATAGAGCACAAATGGACTTTTTAGGTCATATAGCACCTAACTGGGCCAATTTGTAATTCTTTGGTCCTAATGGAGCCCAAATGGACTTGTTTGACCCTAATAGAGCCCAAATGGACTTTTTAGGTCATATAGGACCTAACTGGGCCAATTTGTACTTCTTTGATCGTAATGGAGCCCAAATGGACTTTTTTGAGCCCAATTAAGGCCAAAATACACTTTTTAGGTCATATAGGACCTAACTGGGCCAATTTGTACTTCTTTGGTCCAAATGGAGTCCAAATGGACTTGTTTGATCCTAATAGAGCCCAAATGGACTTTTTTGGTCATATAGGACCTAACTGGGACAATTTGTACTTCTTTGGTCCTATTGGAGCCCAAATGGACTTGTTTGATCTTAAAAGAGCCAAAATGCACTTTTTAGGTCATATAGGACCAAACTGGGCCAATTTGTACTTCTTTGGTCCTATTGGAGGTCAAATGGACTTGTTTGATCCTAATAGAGCCCCAATGGACTTGTTTGATCCTAATAGAGCCCAAATGGACTTGTTAGGTCATAAAGGACCTAACTGGGCCAATTTGTACTTCTTTGGTCCTATTGGAGCCCAAAGGGACTTGTTTGGTCCTAATAGAGCCCAAATGGACTTTTTAGGTCATATAGGACCTAACAGGACCAATTTGTACTTCTTTGGTCCTAATGGAGCCCAAATGGACTTGTTTGAGCTCAATTAAGGCCAAAATACACTTTTTAGGTCATATAGGACCTAACTGGGCCAATTTGTACTTCTTTGGTCCTAATGGAGCCCAAATGGACTTGTTTGATCCTAATAGAGCCCAACTGGACATTTTATGTCATATAGGACCTAACTGGGCCAATTTGTACTTCTTTGGCCCTATTGGAGCCAAAATGGACTTGTTCGATCATAAGGGAGCCCAAATGGACTTTTTAGGTCATATAGGACCTAACTGGGCCAATTTGTACTTCTTTGGTCCTAATGGAGCCCAAATGGACTTGTTTGTGCCCAATTAAGGCCAAAATGCACTTTTTAGGTCATATAGGACCTAACTGGGCCAATTTGTACTTCTTTGGTCCTATTGGAACCCAAATGGACTTGTTTGATCCTAATAGAGCCCAACTGGACATTTTAGGTCATATAGGACCTAACTGGGCCAATTTGTACTTCTTTGGCCATATTGGAGCCAAAATGGACTTGTTCGATCCTAATGGAGCCCAAATGGACTTTTTAGGTCATATAGGACCTAACTGGGCCAATTTGTACTTCTTTGTTCCTATTGGAGTCCAAATGGACTTGTTTGATCCTAATAGAGCCAAAATGCACTTTTTAGGCCATATAGGACCTAACTGGGTCAATTTGTACTTCTTTGGTCCTATTGGAGCCCAAATGGACTTGTTTGAGCCCAATTAAGGCCAAAATACACTTTTTAGGTCATATAGGACCTAACTGGGCCAATTTGTACTTCTTTGGTCCTATTGGAGCCCCAATGGACTTTTTCGGTCATATAGGACCTAACTGGGCCAATTTGTACTTCTTTTGTCCTAATAGAGCCCAAATGGACTTGTTTGATCCTAATAGAGGCCAGATGGACTTGTTAGGTCATAAAGGACCTAACTGGGTCAATTTGTACTTCTTAGGTCCTAATGGAGACCAAATGGACTTGTTTGACCCAATAGAGCCCAAATGGACTTGTTTGATCCTAATAGAGCCCAAATGGACTTTTTAGGTCATATAGGACCTAACTGGGCCAATTTGTACTTCTTTGGTCCTAATGGAGCCCAAAAACTTGTTTGATCCTAATAGAGCACAAATGGACTTTTTAGGTTAAATAGGACCTAACTGGGCCAATTTGTACTTCTTTGGTCCTAATGGAGCCAAAATGGACTTCTTTGATCCTAATAGAGCCCCAATGAACTATTTAGGACCTAATTGGGCAAATTGCCCCGAACAGCCCAATTGTAATTCTTTGGTCCTAATGGAGCCCAAATGGACTTGTTTGATCCTCACAGATCCCAAATGGACTTGTGTGATCCTAGTAGAGCCCAAATGGACTTGTTTGATACTAATAGTGCCCAAATGGACTTGTTTGATCCTAGTGGAGCCAAAATGGACTTATTAGGTCATATAGGACCTAATTGGGCTAATTTGTACTTCTTTGGTCCTAATGGAGCCCAAATGGACTTGTTTGATCCAAATAGAGCCCCAATGGACTTGTTTGATCCTAATAGAGCCCATATGGACTTGTTAGGTCATAAAGGACCTAACTGGGCCAATTTGTACTACTTTGGTCCTAATGGATCCCAAATAGACGTGTTTGATCCTGATAGAGCCCAAATGGACTTTTTAGGTCATATAGGACCTAACTGGGCCAATTTGTACTTCTTTGGTCCTAATGGAGCCCAAATGGACTTGTTTGAGCCCAATTAAGGCGAAAATGCACTTTTTAGGTCATATTGGACCTAACTGGGCCAATTTATACTTCGTTGGTCCTAATGTAGCCCAAATTGACTTGTTTGATCCTAATAGAGCTCAACTGGACATTTTAGGTCAAATAGGACCTAACTGGGCCAATTTGTACTTCTTTGGTCCTAATGGAGCCAAAATGGACTTCTTTGATCCTAATAGAGCCCAAATGAACTATTTAGGACCTAATTGGGCAAATTGCCTCGAACAGCCCAATTGTAATTCTTTGGTCCTAATGGAGCCCAAATGGACTTGTTTGATCCTCACAGATCCCAAATGGACTTGTGTGATCCTAGTAGAGCCCAAATGGACTTGTTTGATACTAATAGTGCCCAAATGGACTTGTTTGATCCTAGTGGAGCCAAAATGGACTTATTAGGTCATATAGGACCTAATTGGGCAAATTTGTACTTCTTTGGTCCTAATGGAGCCCAAATGGACTAGTTTGATCCCAATAGAGCCCCAATGGACTTGTTTGATCCTAATAGAGCCCAGATGGACTTGTTAGGTCATAAAGGACCTAACTGGGTCAATTTGTACTTCTTAGGTCCTAATGGAGTCCAAATGGACTTTTTAGGTCAAATAGGACCTAACTGGGTCAATTTGTACTTCTTTGAACCTATTGGAGCCCAAATGTGCTTGTTTGATCCTAATAGAGCCCAAATGGACTTTTTAGGTCATATAGGACCTAACTGGGCCAATTTGTACTTCTTTGGTCCTAATAGAGCCCAAATGGACTTGTTAGGTCATAGGATCAAACAACTCCTAATAGAGCCCAAATGGACATGTTTGATCCTAAAAGAGCCCAAACGGACTTGTTTAATCCTGGTAGAGCCCAACTGGACATTTTAGGTCATATAGGACCTAACTGGGCCAATTTGTACTTCTTTGGTCCTATTGGAGCCCAAATGGACTTGTTTGATCCTAATAGAGCCCAAATGGACTTTTTAGGTCATAAAGGACCTAACTCGGCCAATTTGTACTTCTTTGGTCCTATTGGAGCCCAAATGGACTTGTTTGATCCTAATAGAGCCCAAATGGACTTGTTAGGTCATAAAGGACCTAACTATGCCAATTTGTACTTCTTTGGTCCTATTGCAGCCTAAATGGACTTGTTTGATCCTAATAGAGCCCAAATGGACTTTTTGGACCTAATTGGGCCAATTTCACAGAACGGCCCAACTGTAATTCTTTGGTCCTAATGGAGCCCAAATGGACTTTTTAGGTCATATAGGGCCGAACTGGGCCAATTTGTAGTTCTTTGGTCCTATTGGAGCCCAAATGGACTTGTTTGACCCTAGTAGAGCCCATATGGACTTTTTAGGTCATATAGGACCTAACTGGGCCAATTTGTACTTCTTTGGTCCTATTGGTGCCCAAATGGACTTGTTAGATCCTAATAGAGACAAAATGTACTTTTTAGGTCATATATGATCTAACTGGGCCAATTTGTACTTCTTTGGTCCTATTGGAGGCCAAATGGACTTGTTTGATCCTAATAGAGCCAAAATGCACTTTTTAGTTCATATAGGACCTAACTGTGCCAATTTGTACTTCTTTAGTCCTATTGGAGCCCAAATGGACTTGTTTGATCCTAATAGAGCCCAAATGGACTTTTTAGGTCATATAGCACCTAACTGGGCCAATTTGAACTTCTTTGGTCCTATTGGAGCCCAAATGGACTTGTTTGATCCTAATAGAGCCAAAATACACTTTTTAGGTTATAGATGTCCTAACTGGGCCAATTTGTACTTCTTTGGTCCTATTGGAGCCCAAATGGACTTGTTTGATCCTAATAGAGCACAAATGGACTTTTTAGGTCAAATAGGACCTAACTGGGCCAATTTGTACTTCTTTGAACCTATTGTAGCCCAAAAGGACTTGTTTGATCCTAATAGAGCCCAAATGGACTTTTTAGGTCATATAGGACCTAACTGTGCCAATTTGTACTTGTTTGCTCCTAATAGAGCCCAAATGGACTTGTTAGGTCATAGGATCAAACAAGTCCTAATAGAACCCAAATGGACTTGTTTGATCCTAAAAGAGCCCAAACGGACTTGTTTGATCCTCGGTAGAGCCCAATCGGACATTTTAGGTCATATAGGACCTAATCGGGCCAATTTGTACTTCTTTGGTCCTATTGGAGCCCAAATGGACTTGTTTGATCCTAATAGAGCCCAAATGGACTTCTTAGGTCATAATGGACCTAACTGAGCCAAGTTGTACTTCTTTGGTCCTATTGGAGCCCAAATGGACTTGTTTGATCCTAATAGAGCGCAAATGGACTTGTTAGGTCATAAAGGACCTAATCGTGCCAATTTGTACTTCTTTGGTCCTATTGGAGCCCAAATGGACCTGTTTGATCCTAATAGGGCCCAAATGGACTTTTTGGACCTAATTGGGCCAATTGCCCCGAACGGCCCAACTGTAATTCTTTGGTCCTAATGGAGCCCAAATGGACTTTTTAGGTCATATAGGACCTAACTGGGCCAATTTGTACTTCTTTGGTCCTATTGGAGCCCAAATGGACTTGTTTGAGCCCAATTAAGGCCAAAATGTACTTTTTAGGTCATATAGGTCTTAACTGGGCCAATTTGTACTTCTTTGGTCCTATTGGAGCCCAAATGGACTTGTTTGATCATAATAGAGCCCAAATGGACTTGTTTGATCCTAATGGAGCCCAAATGGACTTGTTTGATCCTAATGGATCCCAAATGGACTTGTTAGGTCATATAGGACCTAACTAGTCTAATTTGTACTTCTTTGGTCCAAATGGAGCCCAAATGGACTTGTTTGACCCTAATAGAGCCCAACTGGACATTTAAGGTCATAAAGGACCTAACTGTGCCAATTAGTACTTCTTTGGTCCTAATGGAGCCCAAATGGACTTGTTTGATCCTAATAGAGCCCAAATGGACTTGTGTGATCCTAGTAGAGCCCAAATGGACTTGTTAGGTCATAAAGGACCTAACTGGGCCAATTTGTACTTCCTTGCTCGTAATGGAGCCCAAATGGACTTGTTTGAACCTAATAGAGCCCAAATGGACTTTTTCGGTCATATAGGACCTAACTAGGCCAATTTGTACTTCTTTGGTCCTATTGGAGCCCAAATGGACTTGTTCGAGTCCAATTAAGGCCAAAATGCACTTTTTAGGACATATAGGACCTAACTGGGCCAATTTGTACTTCTTTGGTCCTATTGGAGCCCAAATGGACTTGTGTGATCCTAATAGAGCCCAAATGGACTTTTTAGGTCATATAGGACCTAACTGGGCCAATTTGTACTTCTTTGGTCCTAATGGAGCCCAAATGGACTTGTTTGACCCTAATAGAGCCCAAATGGACTTTTTAGGTCATATTGGACCTAACTTGGCCAATTTGTACTTCTTTGGTCCTATTGGAGACCAAATGGACTTGTTTGATCCTAATAGAGCCAAAGTGGACTTTTTGGGTCATATAGGACCTAACTAGGTCAATTTGTACATCTTTGGTCCTAATAGAGCCCAAATGGACTTGTTTGATCCTAACAGAGCCCAAATGGACTTTTTAGGTCATATAGGACTTAACTGGGCCAATTTGTACTTCTTTGGTCCTAATAGAGTCCAAATGGACTTGTTAGGTCATAGGATCAAACAAGTCCTAATATAGCCCAAATAGACTTGTTTGATCCTAATAGAGCCCAAATGGACTTGTAAGGTCATAAAGGACCTAATCTGTGCCAATTTGTACTTCTTTGGTCCTATTGGAGCCCAAATGGACTTGTTTGATCCTAATAGAGCCCAAATGGACTTTTTAGGTCATATATGACCTAACTGGGACAATTTGAACTTCTTTGGTCCTATTGGAGCCCAAATGGACTTGTTTGATCCTAATAGAGCCAAAATACACTTTTTAGGTTATATATGACCTAACTGGGCCAATTTGTACTTCTTTGGTCCTATTGGAGCCCAAATGGACTTGTTTGAACCTAATAGAGCCCAAATGGACTTTTTCGGTCATATAGGACCTAACTAGGTCAATTTGTACTTCTTTGGTCCTATTGAAGCCCAAATGGACTTGTTCGAGCCCAATTAAAGCCAAAATGCACTTTTTAGGTCATATAGGACCTATCTGGGCCAATTTGTACTTCTTTGGTCCTATTGGAGCCCAAATGGACTTGTGTGATCCTAATAGAGCCCAAATGGACTTTTTAGGTCATATAGGACCTAACTGGGCCAATTTGTACTTCTTTGGTCCTAATGGAGCCCAAATGGACTTGTTTGACCCTAATAGAGCCCAAATGGACTTTTTAGGTCATATTGGACCTAACTAGGCCAATTTGTACTTCTTTGGTCCTATTGGAGACCAAATGGACTTGTTTGATCCTAATAGAGCCAAAGTGGACTTTTTGGGTCATATAGGACCTAACTGGGTCAATTTGTACATCTTTTGTCCTAATAGAGCCCAAATGGACTTGTTTGATCCTAACAGAGCCCAAATGGACTTTTTAGGTCATATAGGACTTAACTGGGCCAATTTGTACTTCTTTGGTCCTAATAGAGTCCAAATGGACTTGTTAGGTCATAGGATCAAACAAGTCCTAATATAGCCCAAATAGACTTGTTTGATCCTAATAGAGCCCAAATGGACTTGTAAGGTCATAAAGGACCTAACTGTGCCAATTTGTACTTCTTTGGTCCTATTGGAGCCCAAATGGACTTGTTTGATCCTAATAGAGCCCAAATGGACTTTTTAGGTCATATATGACCTAACTGGGCCAATTTGAACTTCTTTGGTCCTATTGGAGCCCAAATGGACTTGTTTGATCCTAATAGAGCACAAATGGACTTTTTAGGTCAAATAGGACCTAACTGGGCCAATTTGTACTTCTTTGAACCTATTGTAGCCCAAAAGGACTTGTTTGATCCTAATAGAGCCCAAATGGACTTTTTAGGTCATATAGGTCCTAATTGGGCCAATTTTTACTTCTTTGGTCCTAATAGAGCCCAAATGGACTTGTTAGGTCATGGGATCAAACAAGTCCTAAAAGAGCCCAAATGGACTTGTTTGATCCTAAAAGAGCCCAAACGGACTTGTTTGATCCTGGTAGAGCCCAACTGGACATTTTAGGTCATATAGGACCTAACTGGGCCAATTTGTACTTCTTTGGTCCTATTGGAGCCCAAATGGACTTGTTTGATCCTAATAGAGCCCAAATGGACTTTTTAGGTCATAAAGGACCTAACTCGGCCAATTTGTACTTCTTTGGTCCTATTGGAGCCCAAATGGACTTGTTTGATCCTAATAGAGCCCAAATGGACTTGTTAGGTCATAAAGGACCTAACTATGCCAATTTGTACTTCTTTGGTCCTATTGCAGCCTAAATGGACTTGTTTGATCCTAATAGAGCCCAAATGGACTTTTTGGACCTAATTGGGCCAATTTCCCCGAACGGCCCAACTGTAATTCTTTGGTCCTAATGGAGCCCAAATGGACTTTTTAGGTCATATAGGACCGAACTGGGCCAATTTGTAGTTCTTTGGTCCTATTGGAGCCCAAATGGACTTGTTTGACCCTAGTAGAGCCCAAATGGACTTTTTAGGTCATATAGGACTTAACTGGGCCAATTTGTACTTCTTTGGTCCTATTGGGGCCCAAATGGACTTGTTAGATCCTAATAGAGACAAAATGTACTTTTTAGGTCATATATGATCTAACTGGGCCAATTTGTACTTCTTTGGTCCTATTGGAGGCCAAATGGACTTGTTTGATCCTAATAGAGCCAAAATGCACTTTTTAGTTCATATAGGACCTAACTGTGCCAATTTGTACTTCATTAGTCCTATTGGAGCCCAAATGGACTTGTTTGATCCTAATAGAGCCCAAATGGACTTTTTAGGTCATATAGGACCTAACTGGGCCAATTTGAACTTCTTTGGTCCTATTGGAGCCCAAATGGACTTGTTTGATCCTAATAGAGCCAAAATACACTTTTTAGGTTATATATGACCTAACTGGGCCAATTTGTACTTCTTTGGTCCTATTGGAGCCCAAATGGACTTGTTTGATCCTAATAGAGCACAAATGGACTTTTTAGGTCAAATAGGACCTAACTGGGCCAATTTGTACTTCTTTGAACCTATTGTAGCCCAAAAGGACTTGTTTGATCCTAATAGAGCCCAAATAGACCTTTTAGGTCATATAGGACCTAACTGGGCCAATTTGTACTTCTTTGGTCCTAATAGAGCCCAAATGGACTTGTTAGGTCATAGGATCAAACAAGTCCTAATAGAGCCCAAATGGACTTGTTTGATCCTAAAAGAGCCCAAACGGACTTGTTTGATCCTGGTAGAGCCCAACTGGACATTTTAGGTCATATAGGACCTAACTGGGCCAATTTGTACTTCTTTGGTCCTATTAGAGCCCAAATGGACTTGTTTGATCCTAATAGAGCCCAAATGGACTTCTTAGGTCATAATGGACCTAACTGAGCCAAGTTGTACTTCTTTGGTCCTATTGGACCCCAAATGGACTTGTTTGATCCTAATAGAGCCCAAATGGACTTGTTAGGTCATAAAGGACCTAACTGTGCCAATTTGTACTTCTTTGGTCCTATTGGAGCCCAAATGGACCTGTTTGATCCTAATAGGGCCCAAATGGACTTTTTGGACCTAATTGGGCCAATTGCCCCGAACGGCCCAACTGTAATTCTTTGGTCCTAATGGAGCCCAAATGGACTTTTTAGGTCATATAGGACCTAACTGGGCCAATTTGTACTTCTTTGGTCCTATTGGAGCCCAAATGGACTTGTTTGAGCCCAATTAAGGCCAAAATGTACTTTTTAGGTCATATAGGTCTTAACTGGGCCAATTTGTACTTCTTTGGTCCTATTGGAGCCCAAATGGACTTGTTTGATCATAATAGAGCCCAAATGGACTTGTTTGATCCTAATGGAGCCCAAATGGACTTGTTTGATCCTAATGGATCCCAAATGGACTTGTTAGGTCATATATGACCTAACTAGTCTAATTTGTACTTCTTTGGTCCAAATGGAGCCCAAATGGACTTGTTTGACCCTAATAGAGCCCAACTGGACATTTTAGGTCATAAAGGACCTAACTGTGCCAATTAGTACTTCTTTGGTCCTAATGGAGCCCAAATGGACTTGTTTGATCCTAATAGAGCCCAAATGGACTTGTGTGATCCTAGTAGAGCCCAAATGGACTTGTTAGGTCATAAAGGACCTAACTGGGCCAATTTGTACTTCCTTGCTCGTAACGGAGCCCAAATGGACTTGTTTGAACCTAATAGAGCCCAAATGGACTTTTTCGGTCATATAGGACCTAACTAGGCCAATTTGCACTTCTTTGGTCCTATTGGAGCCCAAATGGACTTGTTCGAGCCCAATTAAGGCCAAAATGCACTTTTTAGGTCATATAGGACCTAACTGGGCCAATTTGTACTTCTTTGGTCCTATTGGAGCCCAAACGGACTTGTGTGATCCTAATAGAGCCCAAATGGACTTTTTAGGTCATATAGGACCTAACTGGGCCAATTTGTACATCTTTGGTCCTAATAGAGCCCAAATGGACTTGTTTGATCCTAACAGAGCCCAAATGGACTTTTTAGGTCATATAGGACTTAACTGGGCCAATTTGTACTTCTTTGGTCCTAATAGAGTCCAAATGGACTTGTTAGGTCATAGGATCAAACAAGTCCTAATATAGCCCAAATAGACTTGTTTGATCCTAATAGAGCCCAAATGGACTTGTAAGGTCATAAAGGACCTAACTGTGCCAATTTGTACTTCTTTGGTCCTATTGGAGCCCAAATGGACTTGTTTGATCCTAATAGAGCCCAAATGGACTTTTTAGGTCATATATGACCTAACTGGGACAATTTGAACTTCTTTGGTCCTATTGGAGCCCAAATGGACTTGTTTGATCCTAATAGAGCCAAAATACACTTTTTAGGTTATATATGACCTAACTGGGCCAATTTGTACTTCTTTGGTCCTATTGGAGCCCAAATGGACTTGTTTGAACCTAATAGAGCCCAAATGGACTTTTTCGGTCATATAGGACCTAACTAGGTCAATTTGTACTTCTTTGGTCCTATTGAAGCCCAAATGGACTTGTTCGAGCCCAATTAAAGCCAAAATGCACTTTTTAGGTCATATAGGACCTAATCGGGCCAATTTGTACTTCTTTGGTCCTATTGGAGCCCAAATGGACTTGTGTGATCCTAATAGAGCCCAAATGGACTTTTTAGGTCATATAGGACCTAACTGGGCCAATTTGTACTTCTTTGGTCCTAATGGAGCCCAAATGGACTTGTTTGACCCTAATAGAGCCCAAATGGACTTTTTAGGTCATATTGGACCTAACTGGGCCAATTTGTACTTCTTTGGTCCTATTGGAGACCAAATGGACTTGTTTGATCCTAATAGAGCCAAAGTGGACTTTTTGGGTCATATAGGACCTAACTGGGTCAATTTGTACATCTTTGGTCCTAATAGAGCCCAAATGGACTTGTTTGATCCTAACAGAGCCCAAATGGACTTTTTAGGTCATATAGGACTTAACTGGGCCAATTTGTACTTCTTTGGTCCTAATAGAGTCCAAATGGACTTGTTAGGTCATAGGATCAAACAAGTCCTAATATAGCCCAAATAGACTTGTTTGATCCTAATAGAGCCCAAATGGACTTGTAAGGTCATAAAGGACCTAACTGTGCCAATTTGTACTTCTTTGGTCCTATTGGAGCCCAAATGGACTTGTTTGATCCTAATAGAGCCCAAATGGACTTTTTAGGTCATATATGACCTAACTCAGGGCCAATTTGAACTTCTTTGGTCCTATTGGAGCCCAAATGGACTTGTTTGATCCTAATAGAGCACAAATGGACTTTTTAGGTCAAATAGGACCTAACTGGGCCAATTTGTACTTCTTTGAACCTATTGTAGCCCAAAAGGACTTGTTTGATCCTAATAGAGCCCAAATGGACTTTTTAGGTCATATAGGACCTAACTGGGCCAATTTTTACTTCTTTGGTCCTAATAGAGCCCAAATGGACTTGTTAGGTCATGGGATCAAACAAGTCCTAAAAGAGCCCAAATGGACTTGTTTGATCCTAAAAGAGCCCAAACGGACTTGTTTGATCCTGGTAAAGCCCAACTGGACATTTTAGGTCATATAGGACCTAACTGGGCCAATTTGTACTTCTTTGGTCCTATTGGAGCCCAAATGGACTTGTTTGATCCTAATAGAGCCCAAATGGACTTCTTAGGTCATAAAGGACCTAACTGAGCCAAGTTGTACTTCTTTGGTCCTATTGGAGCCCAAATGGACTTGTTTGATCCTAATAGAGCCCAAATGGACTTGTTAGGTCATAAAGGACCTAACTGTGCCAATTTGTACTTCTTTGGTCCTATTGGAGCCCAAATGGACTTGTTTGATCCTAATAGGGCCCAAATGGACTTTTTGGACCTAATTGGGCCAATTGCCCCGAACGGCCCAACTGTAATTCTTTGGTCCTAATGGAGCCCAAATGGACTTGTTTGAACCTAATAGAGCCCAAATGGACATTTTAGGTCATATAGGACCTAACTGGGCCAATTTGTACTTCTTTGGTCCTATTGGAACCCAAATGGACTTGTTTGAGCCCAAGTAAGGCCAAAATGCACTTTTTAGGTCATATAGGACCTAACTGGACCAATTTGTACTTCTTTGGTCCTGTTGGAGCCCAAATGGACTTGTTTGATCCTAATAGAGCCCAAATGGACTTGTTTGATCCTAATGGAGCCCAAATGGACTTGTTTGATCCTAATGGAGCCCAAATGGACTTGTTAGGTCATATAGGACCTAACTAGGCTAATTTGTACATCTTTGGTCCAAATGGACTTGTTTGACCCTAATAGAGCCCAATTGGACATTTTAGGTCATAAAAGACCTAATCTGTGCCAATTTGTACTTCTTTGGTCCAAATGGACTTGTTTGATCCTAATAGAGCCCAAATGGACTTGTGTGATCCAAGTAGAGCCCAAATGGACTTGTTAGGTCATAAAGGACCTAACTGAGCCAATTTGTACTTCTTTGCTCCTAATGGAGCCCAAATGGACTTGTTTGAACCTAATAGAGCCCAAATGGACTTTTTGGGTCATATAGGACCTAACAGGCCCAATTTGTACTTCTTTGGTCCTATTGGAGCCCAAATGGACTTGTTCGAGCCCAATTAAGGCCAAAATGCACTTTTTAGGTCATATAGGACCTAACTGGGCCAATTTGTACTTCTTTGGTCCTATTGCAGCCCAAATGGACTTGTGTGATCCTAATAGAGCCCAAATGGACTTTTTAGGTCATATAGGACCTAATTGGGCCAATTTGTACTTCTTTGGTCCTAATGGAGCCCAAATGGACTTGTTTGACCCTAATAGAGCCCAAATGTACTTTTTAGGTCATATAGGACCTAACTGGGCCAATTTGTACTTCTTTGGTCCTATTGGAGCCCAAATGGACTTGTTTGATCCTAATAGAGTCAAAGTGGACTTTTTGGGTCATATAGGACCTAACTGGGCCAATTTGTACATCTTTGGTCCTAATAGAGCCCAAATGGACTAGTTAGGTCATAGGATCAAACAAGTCCTAATAGAGCCCAAATAGACTTGTTTGATCCTAATAGAGCCCAAATGGACTTGTTAGGTCATAAAGGACCTAACTGTGCCAATTTGTACTTCTTTGGTCCTATTGGAGCCCAAATGGACTTGTTTGATCCTAATAGAGCCCAAAGGACTTTTTAGGTCATATAGGACCTAACTGGGCCAATTTGTACTTCTTTGGTCCTATTGGAGGCCAAATGGACTTGTTTGATCCTAATAGAGCCTCAATGGACTTGTTTGATCCTAATAGAGCCCATATGTACTTGTTAGGTCATAAAGGACCTGACGGTGCCAATTTGTACTTCTTTGGTCCTAATGGAGCCCAAATGGACTGGTTTGATCCTAATATAGCCCAAATGGACTGGTGTGATCCTAGTAGAGCCCAAATGGACTTGTTAGGTCATAAAGGACCTAACTGGGCCAATTTGTACTTCTTTGGTCCTATTGGAGCCCAAATGGACTTATCCTAATAGTGCCCAAATGGACATTTTAGGTCATATAGGACCTAACTGGGCCAATTTGTACTTCTTTGGTCCTAGTGGAGCCCAAATGGACTTGTTTGACCCTAATAGAGCCCAACTGGTCATTTTAGGTTATAAAGGACCTAACTGTGCCAATTTGTACTTCTTTGGTCCTATTGGAGCCCAAATGGACTTGTTTGATCCTAATAGAGCCCAAATGGACTTGTTTGATCCTAATAGAGCCAAAATGTACTTTTTTGGTCATATAGGACCTAACTATGCCAATTTGTACTTCTTTGGTCCTATTGGAGCCAAAATGGACTTGTTTGATCCTAATAGAGCCCAAATGGAGTTGTTAGGTCATAAAGGACCTAACTGTCCCAATTTGTACTTCTTTGGTCCTATTGGAGCCCAAATGGACTTGTTTGATCCTAATAGAGCCCAAAAGACTTTTTAGGTCATATAGGACCTAACTGGGCCAATTTGTACTTCTTTGGTCCTATTGGAGGCCAAACGGACTTGTTTGATCCTAATAGAGCCCCAATGGACTTGTTTGACCCTAATAGAGCCCAACTGGACATTTTAGGTCATAAAGGACCTAACTGTGCCAATTTGTACTTCTTTGGTGCTAATGGAGCCCAAATGGACTTGTTTGATCCTAATAGAGCCCAAATGGACTTGTATGATCCTAGTAGAGCCCAAATGGACTTGTTAGGTCATAAAGGACCTAAGTGGGCCAATTTGTATTTCTTTGGTCCTATTGGAGCCCAAATGGACTTATCCTAATAGTGCCCAAATGGACTTTTTAAGTCATATAGGACCTAACTGGGCCAATTTGTACTTCTTTGGTCCTAATGGAGCCCAAATGGACTTGTTCGACCCTAATCGAGCCCAACTGGACATTTTAGGTCATAAAGGACCTAACTGTGCCAATTTGTACTTCTTTGGTCCTATTGGAGCCCAAATGGACTTGTTTGATCCTAATAGAGCCCAAATGGACTTGTTTGATCCTAATAGAGTAAAAATGCACTTTTTTGGTCATATAGGACCTAACTGTGCCAATTTGTACTTCTTTGGTCCTATTGGAGCCAAAATGGACTTGTTTGATCCTAATAGAGCCTAAATGGACTTGTTAGGTCATAAAGGACCTAACTGTGCCAATTTGTACTTCTTTGGTCCTATTTGAGCCCAAATTGACTTGTTTGATCCTAATAGAGCCCAAATGGACTTTTTAGGTCATATAGGACCTAACTAGGCCAATTTGTACTTCTTTGGTCCTATTGGATCCCAAATGGACTTGTTTGATCCTAATAGGTCCTAATGGACTTTTTAGGTCATATAGGAACTAACTGGGCCAATTTGTACTTCTTTGGTCCAAATGGAGTCCAAATGGACTTGTTTGATACTAATAGAGCCCAAATGGACTTTTTAGGTCATATAGGACCTAACCGGGCCAATTTGTACTTCTTTGGTCCTATTGGAGCCGAAAAGGACTTGTTTGATCTTATTAGAGCCAAAATGCACTTTTTAGGTCATATAGGACCTAATTGGGCGAATTTGTACTTCTTTGGCCCTATTGGAGGCCAAATGGACTTGTTTGATCCTAATAGAGCCCCAATGGACTTGTTTGATCCTAATAGACCCCATATGGACTTGTTAGGTCATATAGGACCTAACTGGGCCAATTTGTACTTCTTTGGTTCTATTGGAGCCCAAATGGACTTGTTTGATCTTAATAGATCCAAAATGCACTTTTTAGGTCATATAGGACCTAACTGGGCCAATTTGTACTTCTATGGTCATATTGGAGGCCAAATGGACTTGTTTGATCCTAATAGAGCCCCAATGGACTTGTTTGATCCTAATAGAGCCCATATGGACTTGTTAGGTCATAAAGGACCTAACGGGGCCAATTTGTACTTCTTTGGTCCTGTTGGAGCCAAGATGGACTTGTTTGATCCTAATAGAGCCAAAATGGACTTTTATGGTTATAAAGGACCTAACTGGGTCACTTTGTACTTCTTTGGTCCTATTAGATCCCAAATGGACTTGTTTGATCCTAATAGAGCCCAAATGGACTTTTTAGGTCATATAGGACCTAACTGGGCCAATTTGTACTTCTTTGGTCCAAATGGAGCCCAAATGGACTTGTTTGATCATAATAGAGCCCAAATCGACTTGTTTGGAACAAATTGGGGCAATTGCCCCGAACGGCCCAATTGTAATTCTTTGGTCCTAATTGTTCCGAAATTGACTTTTTTGAACCTAATAGAGCCCAAATAGACTTTTTAGGTCATAAAGGACCTAACTGGGTCAATTTGTACTTCTTTTGTCCTATTAGATCCCAAATGGACTTGTTTGATCCTAATAGAACCCAAATGGACTTTTTAGGTCATATAGGACCTCACTAGGCCAATTTTACATCTTTGATCCAAATGGACTTGTTTAATCCTAATAGAGCCCAAAACGACTTGTTAGGACCTAATTGGGACCATTGCCCCGATCGGCTCAATTGTACTTCTTTGGTCCTAATTGCTCACAAATGGACTTTTTAGGTCATATAGGACCTAATTGGCCAATTTGTACTTCTTTGGTCCTAATGGAGCCCAAATGGACTTGTTTGATCCTAATAGAGCACAAATGGACTTTTTAGGTCAAATAGGACCTAACTGGGCCAATTTGTACTTCTTTGGTCCTAATAGAGCCAAAATGGACTTGTTAGGTCATAAAGGACTTAACTGTGCCAATTTGTACTTCATTGGTCCTATTGGAACCCAAATGGACTTTTTTGATCCTAATAGAGCCCAAATTGAATTTTTAGGTCATATAGGACCTAACTGGGCCAATTTGTACTTCTTTGGTCCTATTGGAGCCCAAATGGACTTGTTTGATCCTAATAGAGCCAAAATGAACTTTTTAGGTCATATAGGACCTAACTGGGCCAATTTGTAGTTCTTTGGTCCTATTGGAGCCCAAATGGACTTGTTTGATCCTAATAGAGCCCAAATGGACATTTTAGGTCATATAGCACCTAACTGGGCCAATTTGTACATCTTTGGTCCTAATGGAGCCCAAATGGACTTGTTTGATCCTAGTGGAGCCCAAATGGACTTTTTAGGTTATATAGGACCTAACTGGGCCAATTAGTACTTCTTTGGTTCTAATGGAGCCCAAATCCACTTGTTTGACCCTAATAGAGCCCAAATGGACTTGTTTGATCCTAATAGAGCCCAAATGGACTTGTTAGGTCATAAAGGACCTAACTGTGCCAATTTGTAGTTCTTTGGTCCTATTGGAGCCCAAATGGACTTATTTAATCGTAATAGAGCCCAACTGGACATTTTAGGTCATATAGGACCTAACTGGGCCAATTTTTACTTCTTTGGTCCTATTGGAGCCCAAATGGACTTGTTTGATCCTAATAGAGACCAAATGGACTTTTTAGGTCATATAGGACCTAACTGGGCCAATTTGTACTTCTTTGGTCCTATTGGAGCCCAAATGGACTTGTTTGATCCTAATAGAGCCCAAATGGACTTTTAAGGACATATAGGACCTAACTGAGCCAATTTGTACTTTTTGGTCCTATTGGAGCCCAAATGGACTTGTTTGATCCTAATAGAGCCCAAATGGACATTTTAGGTCATATAGGACCTAACTGGGCCAATTTGTACTTCTTTGGTCATATTGGAGCCCAAATGGACTTGTTTGATCCAAATAGAGCCCAAATGTACTTTTTAGGTCATATAGGACCTAACTGGGCCAATTTGTACTTCTTTGGTCCTATTGGAGCCCAAATGGACTTGTTTGATCCTAATAGAGCCCAACTGAACTATTTAGGACCTAATTGGGCCAATTGCCATGATCGGCCCAATTGTACTTCTTTGGTCCTAATAGAGCCCAAATGGACTTGTTTGATCGTAGTGGAGCCCAAATGGACTATTTAGATCATATAGGACCTAACTGGGCCAATTTGTACTTCTTTGGTCCTAATGGAGCCCAAATGGACCTGTTTGATCCTAATAGAGCCCAAATGGACTTTTTAGGACATATAGGACCTAACTGGGCCAATTTGTACTTCTTTGGTCCTAATGGAGCCCAAATGCACTTGTTTGAAACTAATAAAGCCCAAATCGACTTGTTAGGACCTAATTGGGCCCTTTGCCCCGATCGGCCCAATTGTCCTTCTTTGGTCCTATTGGAGCCCAAATGGGCTTGTTTGATCCTAATAGAGCCAAAATGCACTTTTTAGGTCATATAGGACCTAACTGGGCCAATTTGTACTTCTTTGGTCCTATTGGAGACAAAATGGACTTGTTTGATCCTAATAGAGCCCAAATGGACTTGTTTGATCCTAATAGAGCCCAAATGGACATATTAGGTCAAAAAGGACCTAAGTGGGCCAATTTGTACTTCTTTGGTTCTATTGGAGCCCAAATGGACTTGTATGATCCTAATAGAGCCAAAATTTACTTTTTAAGTCATATAGGACCTAACTGGGACAATCTGTACTTCTTTGGTCCTATTGGAGCCCAAATGGACATGTTTAATCCTAATAGAGCCCAAATGGACTTTTTCGGTCATATATGACCTAACTGGGGCCAATTTGTACTTCTTTGGTCCTATGGAGCCCAAATGGACTTGTTTGACCCTAATAGAGCCCAAATGGACTTGTTTGATCCTAATAGAGCCCAAATGGACTTGTTAGGTCATAAAGGATCTAATTGTACCAATTTGTACTTCTTGGGTCCTATTGGAGCCCAAATGGACTTGTTTGATCCTAATAGAGCCCAAATGAACTTTTTAGGTCATATAGGACCTAATTGGGCCAATTTGTACTTCTTTGGTACTAATGGAGCCTAAATGGACTTGTTTGATCCTAATAGAGCCCAAATTGACTTGTGTGATCCTAGTAGAGCCCAAATGGACTTGTTAGGTCATAAAGGACCTAACTAGGCCAATTTGTACTTCTTTGGTCCTAATGGAGCCCAAATGGACTTGTTTGACCCTAATATTGCCCAAATGGACTTGTTTGATCCTAATAGAGCCCAAATGGACTTGTTAGGTCATAAAGGACCTAATTGGGCCAATTTGTACTTCTTTGGTCCAAATGGAGTCTAAATGGACTTGTTTGATCCTAATAGAGCCCAAATCGACTTGTTAGGACCAATATGACCTAAGTGGGACAATTTGTACTTCTTTGGTCCTAATGGAGGCCAAATGGAATTGTTTCATCCTAATAGAGTCCCAATGGACTTGTTTGAACTTAATAGAGCCCAAATGGACTTTTTAGGTCATATAAGACCTAACTGGGCCAATTTGTACTTCTTTGGTCCTATTGGAGCCCAAATGGACTTGTTTGATCCTAATAGAGTCAAAATGCACTTTTTAGGTCATATAGGACCTAACGTGGCCAATTTGTACTTCTTTGGTCCTATTGGAGCCCAAATGCACGTTTTAGGTCATATAGGACCTAACTGGGCCAATTTGTACTTCTTCTAATAGGGCCAAAATGCACTTTTTAGGTCATATAGGACGAAACTGGGCCAATTTGTACTTCTTTGGTCTTAATGGAGCCCAAATGGACTTGTTTGATCCTAATAGAGTCCAAATAGACTTGTTTGATCCTAATAGAGCCCAAATGGACTTGTTAGGTCATAAAGGACCTAACTGTGCCAATTTGTACTTCTTTGGTCCTATTGGAGCCCAAATGGACTTGTTTGAAACTAATAAAGCCCAAATCGACTTGTTAGGACCTAATTGGGCCCTTTGCCCCGATCGGCCCAATTGTCCTTCTTTGGTCCTATTGGAGCCCAAATGGGCTTGTTTGATCCTAATAGAGCCAAAATGCACTTTTTAGGTCATATAGGACCTAACTGGGCCAATTTGTACTTCTTTGGTCATATTGGAGCCCAAATGGACTTGTTTGATCCTAATAGAGCCCAAATGGACTTTTTAGGTCATATAGGACCTAACTGGGCCAATTTGTACTTCTTTGGTCCTATTGGAGCCCAAATGGACTTGTTTGATCCTAATAGAGCCCAACTGAACTATTTAGGACCTAATTGGGCCAATTGCCATGATCGGCCCAATTGTACTTCTTTGGTCCTAATAGAGCCCAAATGGACTTGTTTGATCGTAGTGGAGCCCAAATGGACTATTTAGATCATATAGGACCTAACTGGGCCAATTTGTACTTCTTTGGTCCTAATGGAGCCCAAATGGACCTGTTTGATCCTAATAGAGCCCAAATGGACTTTTTAGGACATATAGGACCTAACTGGGCCAATTTGTACTTCTTTGGTCCTAATGGAGCCCAAATGCACTTGTTTGAAACTAATAAAGCCCAAATCGACTTGTTAGGACCTAATTGGGCCCTTTGCCCCGATCGGCCCAATTGTCCTTCTTTGGTCCTATTGGAGCCCAAATGGGCTTGTTTGATCCTAATAGAGCCAAAATGCACTTTTTAGGTCATATAGGACCTAACTGGGCCAATTTGTACTTCTTTGGTCCTATTGGAGACAAAATGGACTTGTTTGATCCTAATAGAGCCCAAATGGACTTGTTTGATCCTAATAGAGCCCAAATGGACATATTAGGTCAAAAAGGACCTAAGTGGGCCAATTTGTACTTCTTTGGTTCTATTGGAGCCCAAATGGACTTGTATGATCCTAATAGAGCCAAAATTTACTTTTTAAGTCATATAGGACCTAACTGGGACAATCTGTACTTCTTTGGTCCTATTGGAGCCCAAATGGACATGTTTAATCCTAATAGAGCCCAAATGGACTTTTTCGGTCATATAGGACCTAATCGGGGCCAATTTGTACTTCTTTGGTCCTATGGAGCCCAAATGGACTTGTTTGACCCTAATAGAGCCCAAATGGACTTGTTTGATCCTAATAGAGCCCAAATGGACTTGTTAGGTCATAAAGGATCTAATTGTACCAATTTGTACTTCTTGGGTCCTATTGGAGCCCAAATGGACTTGTTTGATCCTAATAGAGCCCAAATGAACTTTTTAGGTCATATAGGACCTAATTGGGCCAATTTGTACTTCTTTGGTACTAATGGAGCCTAAATGGACTTGTTTGATCCTAATAGAGCCCAAATTGACTTGTGTGATCCTAGTAGAGCCCAAATGGACTTGTTAGGTCATAAAGGACCTAACTAGGCCAATTTGTACTTCTTTGGTCCTAATGGAGCCCAAATGGACTTGTTTGACCCTAATATTGCCCAAATGGACTTGTTTGATCCTAATAGAGCCCAAATGGACTTGTTAGGTCATAAAGGACCTAATTGGGCCAATTTGTACTTCTTTGGTCCAAATGGAGTCTAAATGGACTTGTTTGATCCTAATAGAGCCCAAATCGACTTGTTAGGACCAATATGACCTAAGTGGGACAATTTGTACTTCTTTGGTCCTAATGGAGGCCAAATGGAATTGTTTCATCCTAATAGAGTCCCAATGGACTTGTTTGAACTTAATAGAGCCCAAATGGACTTTTTAGGTCATATAAGACCTAATCGGGCCAATTTGTACTTCTTTGGTCCTATTGGAGCCCAAATGGACTTGTTTGATCCTAATAGAGTCAAAATGCACTTTTTAGGTCATATAGGACCTAACGTGGCCAATTTGTACTTCTTTGGTCCTATTGGAGCCCAAATGCACGTTTTAGGTCATATAGGACCTAACTGGGCCAATTTGTACTTCTTCTAATAGGGCCAAAATGCACTTTTTAGGTCATATAGGACGAAACTGGGCCAATTTGTACTTCTTTGGTCTTAATGGAGCCCAAATGGACTTGTTTGATCCTAATAGAGTCCAAATAGACTTGTTTGATCCTAATAGAGCCCAAATGGACTTGTTAGGTCATAAAGGACCTAACTGTGCCAATTTGTACTTCTTTGGTCCTATTGGAGCCCAAATGGACTTGTTTGAAACTAATAAAGCCCAAATCGACTTGTTAGGACCTAATTGGGCCCTTTGCCCCGATCGGCCCAATTGTCCTTCTTTGGTCCTATTGGAGCCCAAATGGGCTTGTTTGATCCTAATAGAGCCAAAATGCACTTTTTAGGTCATATAGGACCTAACTGGGCCAATTTGTACTTCTTTGGTCCTATTGGAGCCAAAATGGACTTGTTTGATCCTAATAGAGCCCAAATGGACTTGTTTGATCCTAATAGAGCCCAAATGGACATATTAGGTCAAAAAGGACCTAAGTGGGCCAATTTGTACTTCTTTGGTTCTATTGGAGCCCAAATGGACTTGTATGATCCTAATAGAGCCAAAATTTACTTTTTAAGTCATATAGGACCTAACTGGGACAATCTGTACTTCTTTGGTCCTATTGGAGCCCAAATGGACATGTTTAATCCTAATAGAGCCCAAATGGACTTTTTCGGTCATATAGGACCTAATTGGGCCAATTTGTACTTCTTTGGTCCTATGGAGCCCAAATGGACTTGTTTGACCCTAATAGAGCCCAAATGGACTTGTTTGATCCTAATAGAGCCCAAATGGACTTGTTAGGTCATAAAGGATCTAATTGTACCAATTTGTACTTCTTGGGTCCTATTGGAGCCCAAATGGACTTGTTTGATCCTAATAGAGCCCAAATGAACTTTTTAGGTCATATAGGACCTAATTGGGCCAATTTGTACTTCTTTGGTACTAATGGAGCCTAAATGGACTTGTTTGATCCTAATAGAGCCCAAATTGACTTGTGTGATCCTAGTAGAGCCCAAATGGACTTGTTAGGTCATAAAGGACCTAACTAGGCCAATTTGTACTTCTTTGGTCCTAATGGAGCCCAAATGGACTTGTTTGACCCTAATATTGCCCAAATGGACTTGTTTGATCCTAATAGAGCCCAAATGGACTTGTTAGGTCATAAAGGACCTAATTGGGCCAATTTGTACTTCTTTGGTCCAAATGGAGTCTAAATGGACTTGTTTGATCCTAATAGAGCCCAAATCGACTTGTTAGGACCAATATGACCTAAGTGGGACAATTTGTACTTCTTTGGTCCTAATGGAGGCCAAATGGAATTGTTTCATCCTAATAGAGTCCAAATGGACTTGTTTGAACTTAATAGAGCCCAAATGGACTTTTTAGGTCATATAAGACCTAATCTGGCCAAATTGTACTTCTTTGGTCCTATTGGAGCCCAAATGGACTTGTTTGATCCTAATAGAGTCAAAATGCACTTTTTAGGTCATATAGGACCTAACGTGGCCAATTTGTACTTCTTTGGTCCTATTGGAGCCCAAATGCACGTTTTAGGTCATATAGGACCTAACTGGGCCAATTTGTACTTCTTCTAATAGGGCCAAAATGCACTTTTTAGGTCATATAGGACGAAACTGGGCCAATTTGTACTTCTTTGGTCTTAATGGAGCCCAAATGGACTTGTTTGATCCTAATAGAGTCCAAATAGACTTGTTTGATCCTAATAGAGCCCAAATGGACTTGTTAGGTCATAAAGGACCTAATCTGTGCCAATTTGTACTTCTTTGGTCCTATTGGAGCCCAAATGGACTTGTTTGATCCTAATAGAGCCCAAATGGACTTTTAGGTCATATAGGACCTAATTGGGCCAATTTGTACTTCTTTGGTTCTATTGGAGCCAAAATGGACTTGTTTGATCCTAATAAAGCCCAACTGGACATTTTAGGTCATATAGGATCTATGTGGGCCAATTTGTACTTCTTTGGTCCTATTGGAGCCCAAATGGACTTGTTTGATCCTAATAGAGCCAAAATTTACTTTTTAAGTCATATAGGACCTAACTGGGTCAATCTGTACTTCTTTGGTCCTATTGGAGCCCAAATGGACATGTTTAATCCTAATAGAGCCCAAATGGACTTTTTAGGTCATACAGGACCTAACTGGGCCAATTTGTACTTCTTTGGTCCTAATGGGGCCCAAATGTACTTGTTTGACCCTAATGGAGCCCAAATGGACTTGTTTGATCCTAATAGAGCCCAAAATGGACTTGTTAGGTCATAAAGGACCTAACTGGGCCACTTTGTACTTCTTTGGTCCTAATGGAGCCCAAATGGACTTGTTTGACCCTAATAGAGCCCAAATGGACTTGTTTGATCCTAACAGAGCCCAAATCGACCTGTTAGGTCATAAAGGACCTAACTGGGCCAATTTGTACTTCTTTGGTCCTATTGGAGCCCAAATGGACTTGTTTGATCCTAATATTGCCCAACTGGACTTGTTTGATCCTAATAGACCCCAAATGGACTTGTTAGGTCATAAAGGACCTAACTGTGCCAATTTGTACTTCTTTGGTCCTATTGGAGCCCAAATGGACTTGTTTGATCCTAATAGAGCCAAAATGAACTTTTTAGGTCATATAGGACCTAACTGGGCCAATTTGTAGTTCTTTGGTCCTATTGGAGCCCAAATGGACTTGTTTGATCCTAATAGAGCCCAAATGGACATTTTAGGTCATATAGCACCTAACTGGGCCAATTTGTACATCTTTGGTCCTAATGGAGCCCAAATGGACTTGTTTGATCCTAGTGGAGCCCAAATGGACTTTTTAGGTCATATAGGACCTAACTGGGGCAATTAGTACTTCTTTGGTTCTAATGGAGCCCAAATCCACTTGTTTGACCCTAATAGAGCCCAAATGGACTTGTTTGATCCTAATAGAGCCCAAATGGACTTGTTAGGTCATAAAGGACCTAACTGTGCCGATTTGTAGTTCTTTGGTCCTATTGGAGCCCAAATGGACTTATTTAATCGTAATAGAGCCCAACTGGACATTTTTGGTCATATAGGACCTAACTGGGCCAATTTTTACTTCTTTGGTCCTATTGGAGCCCAAATGGACTTGTTTGATCCTAATAGAGACCAAATGGACTTTTTAGGTCATATAGGACCTAACTGGGCCAATTTGTACTTCTTTGGTCCTATTGGAGCCCAAATGGACTTGTTTGATCCTAATAGAGCCCAAATGGACTTTTAAGGACATATAGGACCTAACTGAGCCAATTTGTACTTTTTGGTCCTATTGGAGCCCAAATGGACTTGTTTGATCCTAATAGAGCCCAACTGGACATTTTAGGTCATATAGGACCTAACTGGGCCAATTTGTACTTCTTTGGTCATATTGGTAGGTCATATAGGACCTAACTGGGCCAATTTGTACTTCTTTGGTCCTATTGGAGCCCAACTGGACTTGTTTGATCCTAATAGAGCCCAACTGAACTATTTAGGACCTAATTGGGCCAATTGCCATGATTGGCCCAATTGTACTTCTTTGGTCCTAATAGAGCCCAAATGGACTTGTTTGATCGTAGTGGAGCCCAAATGGACTATTTAGATCATATAGGACCTAACTGGGCCAATTTGTACTTCTTTGGTCCTAATGGAGCCCAAATGGACCTGTTTGATCCTAATAGAGCCCAAATGGACTTTTTAGGACATATAGGACCTAACTGGGCCAATTTGTACTTCTTTGGTCCTAATGGAGCCCAAATGCACTTGTTTGAAACTAATAAAGCCCAAATCGACTTGTTAGGACCTAATTGGGCCCTTTGCCCCGATCGGCCCAATTGTCCTTCTTTGGTCCTATTGGAGCCCAAATGGGCTTGTTTGATCCTAATAGAGCCAAAATGCACTTTTTAGGTCATATAGGACCTAACTGGGCCAATTTGTACTTCTTTGGTCCTATTGGAGCCAAAATGGACTTGTTTGATCCTAATAGAGCCCAAATGGACTTGTTTGATCCTAATAGAGCCCAAATGGACATATTAGGTCAAAAAGGACCTAAGTGGGCCAATTTGTACTTCTTTGGTTCTATTGGAGCCCAAATGGACTTGTATGATCCTAATAGAGCCAAAATTTACTTTTTAAGTCATATAGGACCTAACTGGGACAATCTGTACTTCTTTGGTCCTATTGGAGCCCAAATGGACATGTTTAATCCTAATAGAGCCCAAATGGACTTTTTCGGTCATATAGGACCTAACTGGGGCCAATTTGTACTTCTTTGGTCCTATGGAGCCCAAATGGACTTGTTTGACCCTAATAGAGCCCAAATGGACTTGTTTGATCCTAATAGAGCCCAAATGGACTTGTTAGGTCATAAAGGATCTAATTGTACCAATTTGTACTTCTTGGGTCCTATTGGAGCCCAAATGGACTTGTTTGATCCTAATAGAGCCCAAATGAACTTTTTAGGTCATATAGGACCTAATTGGGCCAATTTGTACTTCTTTGGTACTAATGGAGCCTAAATGGACTTGTTTGATCCTAATAGAGCCCAAATTGACTTGTGTGATCCTAGTAGAGCCCAAATGGACTTGTTAGGTCATAAAGGACCTAACTAGGCCAATTTGTACTTCTTTGGTCCTAATGGAGCCCAAATGGACTTGTTTGACCCTAATATTGCCCAAATGGACTTGTTTGATCCTAATAGAGCCCAAATGGACTTGTTAGGTCATAAAGGACCTAATTGGGCCAATTTGTACTTCTTTGGTCCAAATGGAGTCTAAATGGACTTGTTTGATCCTAATAGAGCCCAAATCGACTTGTTAGGACCAATATGACCTAAGTGGGACAATTTGTACTTCTTTGGTCCTAATGGAGGCCAAATGGAATTGTTTCATCCTAATAGAGTCCAAATGGACTTGTTTGAACTTAATAGAGCCCAAATGGACTTTTTAGGTCATATAAGACCTAACTGGGCCAATTTGTACTTCTTTGGTCCTATTGGAGCCCAAATGGACTTGTTTGATCCTAATAGAGTCAAAATGCACTTTTTAGGTCATATAGGACCTAACGTGGCCAATTTGTACTTCTTTGGTCCTATTGGAGCCCAAATGCACGTTTTAGGTCATATAGGACCTAACTGGGCCAATTTGTACTTCTTCTAATAGGGCCAAAATGCACTTTTTAGGTCATATAGGACGAAACTGGGCCAATTTGTACTTCTTTGGTCTTAATGGAGCCCAAATGGACTTGTTTGATCCTAATAGAGTCCAAATAGACTTGTTTGATCCTAATAGAGCCCAAATGGACTTGTTAGGTCATAAAGGACCTAACTGTGCCAATTTGTACTTCTTTGGTCCTATTGGAGCCCAAATGGACTTGTTTGAAACTAATAAAGCCCAAATCGACTTGTTAGGACCTAATTGGGCCCTTTGCCCCGATCGGCCCAATTGTCCTTCTTTGGTCCTATTGGAGCCCAAATGGGCTTGTTTGATCCTAATAGAGCCAAAATGCACTTTTTAGGTCATATAGGACCTAACTGGGCCAATTTGTACTTCTTTGGTCCTATTGGAGACAAAATGGACTTGTTTGATCCTAATAGAGCCCAAATGGACTTGTTTGATCCTAATAGAGCCCAAATGGACATATTAGGTCAAAAAGGACCTAAGTGGGCCAATTTGTACTTCTTTGGTTCTATTGGAGCCCAAATGGACTTGTATGATCCTAATAGAGCCAAAATTTACTTTTTAAGTCATATAGGACCTAACTGGGACAATCTGTACTTCTTTGGTCCTATTGGAGCCCAAATGGACATGTTTAATCCTAATAGAGCCCAAATGGACTTTTTCGGTCATATAGGACCTAACTCGGGGCCAATTTGTACTTCTTTGGTCCTATGGAGCCCAAATGGACTTGTTTGACCCTAATAGAGCCCAAATGGACTTGTTTGATCCTAATAGAGCCCAAATGGACTTGTTAGGTCATAAAGGATCTAATTGTACCAATTTGTACTTCTTGGGTCCTATTGGAGCCCAAATGGACTTGTTTGATCCTAATAGAGCCCAAATGAACTTTTTAGGTCATATAGGACCTAATTGGGCCAATTTGTACTTCTTTGGTACTAATGGAGCCTAAATGGACTTGTTTGATCCTAATAGAGCCCAAATTGACTTGTGTGATCCTAGTAGAGCCCAAATGGACTTGTTAGGTCATAAAGGACCTAACTAGGCCAATTTGTACTTCTTTGGTCCTAATGGAGCCCAAATGGACTTGTTTGACCCTAATATTGCCCAAATGGACTTGTTTGATCCTAATAGAGCCCAAATGGACTTGTTAGGTCATAAAGGACCTAATTGGGCCAATTTGTACTTCTTTGGTCCAAATGGAGTCTAAATGGACTTGTTTGATCCTAATAGAGCCCAAATCGACTTGTTAGGACCAATATGACCTAAGTGGGACAATTTGTACTTCTTTGGTCCTAATGGAGGCCAAATGGAATTGTTTCATCCTAATAGAGTCCAAATGGACTTGTTTGAACTTAATAGAGCCCAAATGGACTTTTTAGGTCATATAAGACCTAACTGGGCCAATTTGTACTTCTTTGGTCCTATTGGAGCCCAAATGGACTTGTTTGATCCTAATAGAGTCAAAATGCACTTTTTAGGTCATATAGGACCTAACGTGGCCAATTTGTACTTCTTTGGTCCTATTGGAGCCCAAATGCACGTTTTAGGTCATATAGGACCTAACTGGGCCAATTTGTACTTCTTCTAATAGGGCCAAAATGATCTTGTTAGGTCATATAGGACGAAACTGGGCCAATTTGTACTTCTTTGGTCTTAATGGAGCCCAAATGGACTTGTTTGATCCTAATAGAGTCCAAATAGACTTGTTTGATCCTAATAGAGCCCAAATGGACTTGTTAGGTCATAAAGGACCTAACTGTGCCAATTTGTACTTCTTTGGTCCTATTGGAGCCCAAATGGACTTGTTTGATCCTAATAGAGCCCAAATGGACTTTTAGGTCATATAGGACCTAATTGGGCCAATTTGTACTTCTTTGGTTCTATTGGAGCCAAAATGGACTTGTTTGATCCTAATAAAGCCCAACTGGACATTTTAGGTCATATAGGAACTAACTGGGCCAATTTGTACTTCTTTGGTCCTATTGGAGCCCAAATGGACTTGTTTGATCCTAATAGAGCCAAAATTTACTTTTTAAGTCATATAGGACCTAATCTGGGTCAATCTGTACTTCTTTGGTCCTATTGGAGCCCAAATGGACATGTTTAATCCTAATAGAGCCCAAATGGACTTTTTTAGGTCATACAGGACCTAACTGGGCCAATTTGGACTTCTTTGGTCCTAATGGGGCCCAAATGTACTTGTTTGACCCTAATGGAGCCCAAATGGACTTGTTTGATCCTAATAGAGCCCAAAATGGACTTGTTAGGTCATAAACGACCTAACTGGGCCACTTTGTACTTCTTTGGTCCTAATGGAGCCCAAATGGACTTGTTTGACCCTAATAGAGCCCAAATGGACTTGTTTGATCCTAACAGAGCCCAAATCGACCTGTTAGGTCATAAAGGACCTAATCGGGCCAATTTGTACTTCTTTGGTCCTATTGGAGCCCAAATGGACTTGTTTGATCCTAATATTGCCCAACTGGACTTGTTTGATCCTAATAGACCCCAAATGGACTTGTTAGGTCATAAAGGACCTAACTGTGCCAATTTGTACTTCTTTGGTCCTATTGGAGTCCAAATGTAATTGTTTGATCCTAATAGAGCCCAAAGGGACTTTTAGGTCATATAGGACCTAATTGGGCCAATTTGTACTTCTTTGGTCCTAATGGAGCCCAAATGGACTTATTTGATCCTAATAGAGCCCAAATGGACTTGTGTGATCCTAGTAGAGCCCAAATGGACATGTAAGGTCATAAAGGACCTAACTGGGCCAATTTGTACTTCTTTGGTCCTAATGGAGCCCAAATAGACTTGTTTGACCCTAATAGAGCCCAAATGGCCTTGTTTGATCCTAACAGAGCCCAAATGGACTTGTTTGGTCATAAAGGACCTAACTAGGCCAATTTGTACTTCTTTGGTCCTATTGGAGCCCAAATGGACTTGTTTGATCCTAATAGAGCCAAAATGCAATTTTTAGGTCATATAGGACCTAACTGGGCCAATTTGTACTTCTTTTGTCCAAATGGAGCCCAAATGCACTTGTTTGATCAAAATAAAGCCCAAATCGACTTGTTATGACCTAATTAGGCCCATTGCCCCGACCGGCCCAATTGTACTCCTTTTGTCCTATTGGAGCCCCAATGGGCTTGTTTGATCCTAATAGACCCCAAATGGACGTTTTAGGTCAAAAAGGACCTAACTGGGCCAATTTGTACTACTTTGGTCCTATTGGAGCCAAAATGGACTTGTTTGAACCTAATAGAGCCCAAATGGACTTTTTAGGTCATATAGAACCTAACTGGTTCAATTTGTACATATTTGGTCCTAATGGAGCCCAAATGGACTTGTTTGATCCTAATAGAGCCCAAATGGACTTGTTAGGTCATCAAAATTAGGGTATAGGGTTTGAATAACAAGTCTATTTGCGTGAGATGATTACAATGGAGCCCAAATGGAATTGTTTGAACCTAATAGAGCCCAAATGGACTTTTTAGGTCATATATGACCTAACTGGGCCAATTTGTACATCTTTGGTCCTAATGGAGCCCAAATGGACTTGTTTGATCCTAATAGAGCCAAAATGGACTTTTTAGGTCATATAGGACCAAACTGGGCCAATTTGTACTTCTTTGGTCCTATTGGAGCCCAAATGGACTTGTTTGATCCTAATACAGCCCAACTGGTCATTTTAGGTCTTATAGGACCTAACTGGGCCAATTTGTACTTCTTTGGTCCTATTGGAGACCAAATGGACTTGTTTGATCATAATAGAGCCCAAATGGACTTTTCAGGTCATATAGGACCTAACTGGGTCAATTTGTACTTCTTTGGTCCTATTGGAGCCCAAATGGACTTTTTTGATCCTAGTAGAACCCAAATGGACTTTTTAGGTCATCTAGGACCTAATTGGGCGAATTTGTACTTCTTTGGTCCTATTGGAGCCCAAATGGACTTGTTTGATCCAAATAGATCCCAAATGGACTTGTTTGATCCTAATAGAGCCCAAATGGACTTGTTAGGTCATTAAAGACCTAACTGTGCCAATTTGTACTTCTTTGGTCCTATTGGAGCCCAAATGGACTTGTTTGATCCTAATAGAGCCCAAATGGACTTTTAGGTCATATAGGACCTAATTGGGCCAATTTGTACTTCTTTGGTCCTAATGGAGCCCAAATGGACATGTTTGATCCTAATAGAGCCCAAATGGACTTGTTTGATCCTAATAGAGCCCAAATGGACTTGTTAGGTCATTAAGGACCTTACTGTGCCAATTTGTACTTCTTTGGTCCTATTGGAGCCCAAATGGACTTGTTTGATCCTAATAGAGCCCAAATGGACTTTTAGGTCATATAGGACCTAATTGGGCCAATTTGTACTTCTTTGGTCCTAATGGAGCCCAAATGGACTTGTTTGATCCTAATAGAGCCCAAATGGACTTGTGTGATCTTAGTAGAGCCCAAATGGACATGTTTGGTCATAAAGGACCTAACTGGGCCAATTTGTACTTCTTTGGTTCTATTGGAGCCCAAATGGACTTGTTTGATCCTAATAGAGCCCAACTGGACATTTTAGGTCATATAGGAACTAACTGGGCCAATTTGTACTTCTTTGGTCCTATTGGAGCCCAAATGGACTTGTTTGATCCTAATAGAGCCAAAATTTACTTTTTAAGTCATATAGGACCTAATTGGACCAATTTGTACTTCTTTGGTCCTATTGGAGCCCAAATGGACATGTTTAATCCTAATAGAGCCCAAATGGACTTTTTAGGTCATATAGGACCAAATTGGGCCAATTTGTACTTCTTTGGTCCTATTGGAGCCAAAATGGACTTGATTGAACCTAATAGAGCCCAAATGAACTTTTTAGGTCATATAGGACTTAACTGGGCCAATTTGTACATCTTTGGTCCTAATGTAGCCCAAATGGATTTGTTTGAACCTAATAGAGCCCAAATGGACTTTTTAGGTCATATAGGACCTAACTGGGCCAATTTGTACTTCTTTGGTCCTATTGGAGCCCAAATGGACTTTTTTGATCCTAGTAGAGCCCAAATGGACTTTTTAGGTCATATAGGACCTAATTGGGCCAATTTGTACTTCTTTGGTCCTAATGGAGCCCAAATGGACTTGTTTGATCCTAATATAGCCCAAATGGACTTGTGTGATCCTAGTAGAGCCCAAATGGACTTGTTTGGTCATAAAGGACCTAACTGGGCCAATTTGTACTTCTTTGGTCCTAATGGAGCCCAAATGGACTTGTTTGACCCTAATATTGCCCAAATGGACTTGTTTGATCCTAATAGAGCCCAAATGAACTTGTTAGGTCATATAGGACCTAACTGGGCCAATTTGTACTTCTTTGGTCCTAATGGAGCACAAATGGACTTGTTTGACCCTAATATAGCCCAAATCGACTTGTTTGATCCTAATAGAGCCCAAATGGACTTGTTAGGTCATAAAGGATCTAACTGTGCCAATTTGTACTTCTTTGGTCCTATTGGAGACCAAATGGACTTGTTTGATCATAATAGAGCCCAAATGGACTTTTCAGGTCATATAGGACCTAACTGGGCCAATTTGTACTTCTTTGGTCCTATTGGAGCCCAAATGGACTTTTTTGATCCTAGTAGAGCCCAAATGGACTTTTTAGGTCATATAGGACCTAATTGGGCCAATTTGTACTTCTTTGGTCCTAATGGAGCCCAAATGGACTTGTTTGATCCTAATAGAGCCCAAATGGACTTGTGTGATCCTAGTAGAGCCCAAATGGACTTGTTAGGTCATAAAGGACCTAACTGGGCCAATTTGTACTTCTTTGGTCCTATTGGAGCCCAAATGGACTTGTTTGATCCTAATAGAGCCCAAATGGACTTTTTAGGTCATATAGGACCTAATTGGGCCAATTTGTACTTCTTTGGTCATAATGGAGCTCAAATGGACTTGTTTGATCCTAATAGAGCCCAAATGGACTTGTGTGATCCAAGTAGAGCCCAAATGGACTTGTTAGGTGATAAAGGACCTAACTGGGCCAATTTGTACTTCTTTGGTCCTAATAGAGCCCAAATGGACTTGTTTGACCCTAATAAAGCCCAAATGGACTTTTTTGATCCTAACAGAGCCCAAATGGACTTGTTAGGTCATAAAGGACCTAACTGGGCCAATTTGTACTTCTTTGGTCCTATTGGAGCCCAAATGGACTTGTTTGATCCTAATATAGCCAAAATGCACTTTTTAGGTCATATAGGACCTAACTGGGCCAATTTGTACTTCTTTGGTCCTAATGGAGCCCAAATGCACTTGTTTGATCAAAATAAAGCCCAAATCGACTTTTTAGGACCTAATTGGGCCCATTGCCCCGATCGGCCCAATTGTACTTCTTTGGTCCTATTGGAGCCCAAATGGGCTTGTTTGATCCTAATAGAGCCCAAATGGACTTTTTAGGTTAAAAAGGACCTAACTGGGCCAATTTGTACTACTTCGGTCCTATTGGAGCCAAAATGGACTTGATTGAACCTAATAGAGCCCAAATGAACTTTTTAGGTCATATAGGACCTAACTGGGCCAATTTGTACATCTTTGGTCCTAATGTAGCCCAAATGGACTTGTTTGAACCTAATAGAGCCCAAATGGACTTTTTAGGTCATATAGGACCTAACTGGGCCAATTTGTACTTCTTTGGTCCTATTGGAGACCAAATGGACTTGTTTGATCCTAATAGAGCCCAAATGGACCTTTTAGGTCATATAGGACCTAACTGGGCCAATTTGTACTTCTTCTAATAGAGCCAAAATGCTCTTTTTAGGTCATATAGGACCTAACTGGGCCAATTTGTACTTCTTTGGTCCTAATGGAGCCCAAATGGACTTGTTTGATCCTAATAGAGCCCAAATGGACTTGTTTGATCCTAATAGAGCCCAAATGGACTTGTTAGGTCATTAAGGACCTAACTGTGCCAATTTGTACTTCTTTGGTCCTATTGGAGCCCAAATGGACTTGTTTGATCCTAATAGTGCCCAAATGGACTTTTAGGTCATATAGGACCTAATTGGGCCAATTTGTACTTCTTTGGTCCTAATGGAGCCCAAATGGACTTGTTTGATCCTAATAGAGCCCAAATGGACTTGTGTGATCCTAGTAGAGCCCAAATGGACATGTTTGGTCATAAAGGACCTAACTGGGCCAATTTGTACTTCTTTGGTTCTATTGGAGCCCAAATGGACTTGTTTGATCCTAATAGAGCCCAACTGGACATTTTAGGTCATATAGGAACTAACTGGGCCAATTTGTACTTCTTTGGTCCTATTGGAGCCCAAATGGACTTGTTTGATCCTAATAGAGCCAAAATTTACTTTTTAAGTCATATAGGACCTAACTGGGCCAATCTGTACTTCTTTGGTCCTATTGGAGCCCAAATGGACATGTTTAATCCTAATAGAGCCCAAATGGACTTTTTAGGTCATATAGGACCAAACTGGGCCAATTTGTACTTCTTTGGTCCTATTAGAGCCCAAATGGACTTGTTTGATCCTAATACAGCCCAACTGGTCATTTTAGGTCATATAGGACCTAACTGGGCCAATTTGTACTTCTTTGGTCCTATTGGAGACCAAATGGACTTCTTTGATCATAATAGATCCAAAATGGACTTTTCAGGTCATATAGGACCTAACTGGGCCAATCTGTACTTCTTTGGTCCTATTGGAGCCCAAATGGACTTTTTTGATCCTAGTAGAGCCCAAATGGACTTTTTAGGTCATATAGGACCTAATTGGGTCAATTTGTACTTCTTTGGTCCTAATGGAGCCCAAATGGACTTATTTGATCCTAATAGAGCCCAAATGGACTTGTGTGATCCTAGTAGAGCCCAAATGGACTTGTTAGGTCATAAAGGACCTAACTGTGCCAATTTGTACTTCTTGGGTCCTATTGGAGCCCAAATGGACTTGTTTGATCCTAATAGAGCCCAAATGAACTTTTTAGGTCATATAGGACCTAATTGGGCCAATTTGTACTTCTTTGGTACTAATGGAGCCCAAATGGACTTGTTTGATCCTAATAGAGCCCAAATTGACTTGTGTGATCCTAGTAGAGCCCAAATGGACTTGTTAGGTCATAAAGGACCTAACTGGGCCAATTTGTACTTCTTGGGTCCTAATGGAGCCCAAATGGACTTGTTTGACCCTAATACTTCCCAAATGGACTTGTTTGATCCTAATAGAGCCCAAATGGACTTGTTAGGTCATAAAGGATCTAACTGTGCCAATTTGTACTTCTTGGGTCCTATTGGAGCCCAAATGGACTTGTTTGATCCTAATAGAGCCCAAATGAACTTTTTAGGTCATATAGAACCTAATTGGGCCAATTTGTACTTCTTTGGTACTAATGGAGCCCAAATGGACTTGTTTGATCCTAATAGAGCCCAAATTGACTTGTGTGATCCTAGTAGAGCCCAAATGGACTTGTTAGGTCATAAAGGACCTAACTGGGCCAATTTGTACTTCTTTGGTCCTAATGGAGCCCAAATGGACTTGTTTGACCCTAATATTGCCCAAATGGACTTGTTTGATCCAAATAGAGCCCAAATGGACTTGTTAGGTCATATAGGACCTAACTGGGCCAATTTGTACTTCTTTGGTCCCAATGGAGCACAAATGGACTTGTTTGACCCAAATAGAACCCAAATCGACTTGTTTGATCCTAATAGAGTCGAAATGGACTTGTTAGGTCATAAAGGACCTAACTGTGCCAATTTGTACTTCTTTGGTCCTATTGGAGCCCAAATGGACTTGTTTGATCCTAATAGTGCCCAAATGGACTTTTTAGGTCATATAGGACCTAATTGGGCCAATTTGTACTTCTTTAATCCTAATGGAGCACAAATGAACTTGTTTGACCCTAATAGAGCCCAAATGGACTTTTTTGATCCAAATAGAGCCCAAATGGACTTTTTAGGTCATATAGGACCTAAGTGGTTCAATTTGTACTTCTTTGGTCCTAGTGGAGCCCAAATGGAGTTGTTTGATCCTAATAGAGCCCAAATGGACTTTGTAGGTCATATAGGATAGAGCCAAAAGGTACTTTTTAGGTCATATAGGACCTAACTAGGCCAATTTGTACTTCTTTGTCCTATTGGAGCCCAAATGGACTTGTTTGATCCTAATAGAGCCCAAATGGACTTTTTAGGTCATATAGGATCTATTTGGGCCAATTTGTACTTTTTTGGTCCTATTGGAGCCCAAATGGACTTGTTTGATCCTAATAGAGCCAAAATGCACTTTTTCGGTCATATAGGACCTAACTGGGCCAATTTATACTTCTTTGGTCCTACTGGATCCCAAATTGACTTGTTTGATCCTAATAGAGCCCAAATGGACTTTTTAGGACATATAGGACTTAACTGGAATTTTTCATCCTATTGGAGCCCAAAGAAGTACAAATTGGCCCAGTTAGGTCCTATATGACCTAAAAAGACCATTTGGGCTCTATTAGGTTCAAACAAGTCCATTTTGGCTCCAATAGGACCAAAGAAGTACAAATTGACCCAGTTAGGTCCTTTTTGACCTAAAAAGTCCATTTGGGCTCTTTTAGGTTCAAACAAGTCCATTTTGGCTCCAATAGGACCAAAGAAGTACAATTGGGCCGATCGGGTCAAGGGGCCCAATTAGGACCTAACAAGTCGATTTGGGCTTTATTAGGATCAAACAAGTACATTTGCGCTCTATTAGGGTCAAACAAATCCATTTGGGCTCCATCAGGAACAAAGAAGTACAAATTGGCCCAGTTAGGTCCTTTATGACCTAACATGTCCATTTAGGCTCTACTTGGATCACACAAGTCCATTTGGGCTCTATTAGGATCAAACAAGTCCATTTGGGCTCTACTAGGATCAAACAAGTCCATTTGGGCTCTATTAGGATCAAACAAGTCCATTTGGGCTCCAATAGGACCAAAGAAGTACAAATTGACCCAGTTAGGTCTTAAATAACCTAAAAAGTGCATTTTGGCACTATTAGGATCAAAAAGTCCATTTGGGCTCCATTAGGACCAAAGATGTACATATTGGCCCAGTTAGGTCCTACATGACCTAAAAAGTCCATTTGGGTTCTATTAGGTTCAAACAAGTCCATTTGGGCTCCAATAGGACCAAAGAAGTACAAATTGGCACAGTTAGGTCCTTTATGACCTAACAAGTCCATTTGGGCTCTATTAGGATCAAACAAGTCCATTTGTGCTCTATTAGCGTCAAACAAGTCCATTTGGGCTCCATTAGGACCAAAGAAGTACAAATTGCCCCAATTAGGTCCTATATGACCTAAAAAGTCCATTTGGGATCTATTAGGATCAAACAAGTCCATTTGGGCTCCAATAGGACCAACGAAGTACAAATTGGCACAGTTAGGTCCTTTATGACCTAACAAGTCCATTTGGTCTCTATTAGGATCAAACAAGTCCATTTGGGCTCTATTAGGGTCAAACAAGTCCTTTGGGCTCCATTAGGACTAAAGAAGTACAAATTGGCCCAATTAGATCCTATATGACCTAAAAAGACCATTTGGGCTCTATTAGGATCAAACAAGTCCATTTGGGCTCCAATAGGACCAAAGAAGTACAAATTGGCACAGTTAGGTCCTTTTTGGTTTCTATTAGGATCAAACAAGTCCATTTGGGCTCTATTAGGATCAAACAAGTCCATTTGGGCTCTATTAGGGTCAAACAAGTCCATTTGGGCTCCATTAGGACCAAAGAAGTACAAATTGGCCCAGTTAGGTCCTATATTACCTAAAATGTCCATTTGGGCTCTATTAGGTTCAAACAAGTCCATTTGGATCCCAATCGGACCAAAGAAGTACAAATTGGCCCAGTTAGGTCCTATATGACCTAATTGGGCCCATTGCCCCGATAGAGCACGAATGCACTTTTTAGGTCATATAGGACCTAACTGGGCCAATTTGTACTTCTTTGGTCCTATTGGAGCCCAAATGGACTTGTTTGATTCCTAATAGAGACCAAATGGACTTGTTTGATCCTAATAGAGCCCAAATGGACTTGTTTGATCCTAATAGAGACCAAAAAGGACCTACCTGTGCCAATTTGGGCTCTATTAGGATCAAACAAGTCCATTTGGGCTCTATTAGGGTCAAACAAATCCATTTGGGCTCCATTAGGACCAAAGAAGTACAAATTGACCCAGTTAGGTCCTATATGACCTAAAATGTCCAGTTGGGCTCTATTAGGATCAAACAAGTCCATTTGGGCTCCAATAGGACCAAAGATGTACAAATTGGCCTAGTTAGGTCCTATATGACCTAAAAAGTCCATTTGGGCTCTATTAGGTTCAAACAAGTCCATTTTGGCTCCAATAGGACCAAAGAAGTACAAATTGGCCAGTTAGGTCCTTTTTGACCTAAAAAGTCCATTTGGGCTCTATTAGGTTCAAACAAGTCCATTTTGGCTCCAATAGGACCAAAGAAGTACAGTTGGGCCGATCGGGGCAATGCGCCCAATTAGGTCCTAACAAGTCGATTTGGGCTTTATTAGGATCAAACAAGTACATTTGGGCTCTATTAGGGTCAAACAAGTCCATTTGGGCTCCATCAGGACCAAAGAAGTACAAATTGGCCCAGTTTGGTCCTTTATGACCTTACATGTCCATTTGGGCTCTACTAGGATAACTCAAGTCCATTTGGGCTCTATTAGGATCAAACAAGTCCATTTGGGCTCTACTAGGATCACACAAGTCCATTTGGGCTCTATTAGGATCAAACAAATCCATTTGGGCTCCAATATGACCAAAGAAGTACAAATTGGCCCAGTTAGGTCCTATATGACCTAAAATGTCCAATTGGGCTCTATAAGTATCAAACAAGTCCATTTGGGCTCCAATAGGACCAAAGAAGTACAAATTGGACCAGTTAGGTCCTATATGACCTAAAAAATCCTTTTGGGATCTATTAGGATCAAACAAGTCCATTTGGGCTCCATTAGGACCAAAGATGTACAAATTGGCCCAGTTAGGTCCTATATGACCTAAAAAGTACATTTGGGCTAAAGTACATTTGGGCTCTATTAGGTTCAAACAAGTCCATTTGGGCTCCAGTAGGACCAAAGAAGTACAAATTTGCACAGTTAGGTCCTTTATGACCTAACAAGTCCATTTGGGCTCCAATAGGACCAAAGAAGTACAAATTGGCCCAGTTAGGTCCTATATGACCTAAAAAGTCCATTTGGGTTCTATTAGGATCAAACAAGTCCATTTGGATTCCATTTGGACCAAAGAAGTACAAATTGGCCCAATTAGGTCCTTTATGACCTAACAAGTCCATTTGGGCTCTATTAGGATCAAACAAATCCATTTGGGCTCTATTAGGTCAAACAAGTCCATTAGGGCTCCATTAGGACCAAAGAAGTACAAATTGACCCTGTTAGGTCCTTTATGACCTAACAAGTCCATTTGGGCTCTACTAGGATCACACAAGTCCATTTGGGCTCTATTAGGGTCAAACAAGTCCATTTGGCCTCCATTAGGACCAAAAAAGTACAAATTGCCCCAATTAGGTCCTATATGACCTAAAAAGTGCATTTGGGATCTATTAGGATCAAACAAGTCCATTTGGGCTCCAATAGGACCAACGAAGTATAAATTGGCACAGTTAGGTCCTTTATGACCTAACAAGTCCATTTGGGCTCTATTAGGATCAAACAAGTCGATTTGGACTCTATTAGGGTCAAACAAGTCCATTTGGATCCCAATCGGACCAAAGAAGTACAAATTGTCGCAGTTAGGTCCTATATGACCTTATTGGGCCCATTGCCCCGATAGAGCCCAAATGCACTTTTTAGGTCATATAAGACATAACTGGGCCAATTTGTACTTCTTTGGTCCTATTGGAGACCAAATGGACTTGTTTGATCCAAACAGAGCCCAAATGGACTTGTTAGGTCATAAAGGACCTAACTGTCCCAATTTGTACTTCTTTGGTCCTATTGGAGCCCAAATGGACTTGTTTGATCCTAATAGAGCCCAAATGGACTTTTTAGGTCATATAGGACCTAATAGGGCCATTTAGGACTTCTTTGGTACTAATGGAGCCCAAATGGACTTGTTTGATCCTAATAGAGCCAAATGGACTCGTGTGATCCTAGTAGAGCCCAAATGGACCCGTTTGATCCTAATAGAGCCCAAATGGACTTGTTTGATCCTAGTAGAGCCCAAATGGACTTGTTAGGTCATAAAGGACCTAACTGGGCCAATTTTTACTTCTTTGGTCCTTTATGACCTAACAAGTCCATTTGGGCTCTATTAGGATCAAACAAGTCCATTTGGGCTCTATTAGGGTCAAACAAGTCCATTTGGGCTCCATTAGGACCAAAGAAGTACAAATTGGCCCAATTAGGTACTATATGACCTAAAAAGTCCATTTGGGCTCTATTAGGATCAAACAAGTCCATTTGGGCTCCAATAGGACCAACGAAGTACAAATTGGCACAGTTAGGTCCTTTATGACCTAACAAGTCCATTTGGGCTCTATTAGGATCAAACAAGTCCATTTGGGCTCTATTAGGGTCAAACATGTCCGTTTGGGCTCCATTAGGACAAAAGAAGTACAAATTGGCCCAGTTAGGTCCTATATGACCTCAAATGTCCAGTTGGGCTCTATTATGATTAAACAAGTCCATTGGGCTCCAATAGGACCTAAGATGTACAAATTGGCCCAGTTAGGTCCAATATGACCTAAAAAGTCCATTTGGGCTCTATTAGGTTCAAACAAGTCCATTTTGGCTCCAATAGGACCAAAGAAGTACAAATTGGCCCAGTTAGGTCCTTTTTGACCAAAAAAGTCCATTTGGGCTCTATTAGGTTCAAACAAGTCCATTTTGGCTCCAATAGGACCAAAGAAGTACAATTGGCCCGATCGGCGCAATGGACCCAATTAGGTCCTAACAAGTCGATTTGGGCTTTATTAGGATCAAACAAGTACATTTGGGCTCTATTAGGGTCAAACAAGTCCTTTATGACCTAACAAGTCCATTTGGGCTCTACTAGGATCACACAAGTCCATTTGGGCTCTATTAGGATCAAACAAGTCCATTTGGACTCTACTAGGATCACACAAGTCCATGTGGGCTCTATTGGGATCAAACAAGTCCATTTGGGCTCCAATTGGACCAAAGATGTACAAATTGGCCCAGTTAGGTCCTATATGACCTAAAATGTCCAGTTGGGCTCTATTAGGATCAAACAAGTCCATTTGGGCTCCAATAGGACCAAAGAAGTACAAATTGGCACAGTTAGGTCCTATATGACCTAAAAAGTCCGTTTGGGCTCTATTAAGATCAAACAAGTCCATTTGGGCTCCAATAGGACCAAAGAAGTACAAATTGGCACAGTTAGGTCCTTTATGACCTAACAAGTCCATTTGGGCTCTATTAGGATCAAACAAGTCCATTTGGACTCTATTAGGGTCAAACAAGTCCATTTGGGCTCCATTAGGACCAAAGAAGTACAAATTGCCCCAATTAGGTCCTATATGACCTAAAAAGTCCATTTGGGATCTATTAGGATCAAACAAGTCCATTTGGGCTCCAATAGGACGAAAGAAGTACAAATTGGCACAGTTAGGTCCTTTATGACCTAACAAGTCCATTTAGGCTCTATTAGGATCAAACAAGTCCATTTGGGCTCTATTAGGGTCAAACAAGTCCTTTGGGCTCCATTAGGACTAAAGAATCACAAATTGGCCCAATTAGGTCCTATATGACCTAAAAAGTCCATTTGGGCTCTATTAGGATCAAACAAGTCCATTTGGGCTCCAATAGGACCAAAGAAGTACAAATTGGCCCAGTTAGGTCCTATATGACCTAAAAAGTCCATTTGGGCTCCACTAGGATCAAACAACTCCATTTGGGCTCTATTAGGATCAAACAAATCCATTTGGGCTCTACTAGGATCACACAAGTCCATTTGGGCTAAATTCGGACCAAAGAAGTACAAATTGGCCGAGTTAGGTCCTATATGACCTAAAAGGTCTATTTGGGCACTATTAGGATCAAACAAGTCCATTTGGGTTCCAATAGGACCAAAGAAGTACAAATTGGCCCAGTTAGGTCCTATATGACCTAAAAAGTGCATTTTGGCTCTATTAGGACCAAACAAGTCCATTTGGGCTCCAATAGGACCAAAGAATTACAATTAGGCCGTTCGGGGCGATCGGCCCAACTAGGTCCTAACAAGTCGATTTGGGCTCTATTGGGATCAAACAAGTCAATTTGGAGTCCATTTGGACCAAAGAAGTACAAATTGGCCCAGTTAGGTCCTTTATGACCTAACAAGTCCATTTGGGCTCTATTAGGATCAAACAACTCCATTTGGGCTCTATTAGGGTCAAACAAGTCCATTTGGGCTCCATTAGGACCAAAGAAGTACAAATTGGCCCAGTTAGGTCCTTTATGACCTAACAAGTCCATTTGGGCTCTACTAGGATCACACAAGTCCATTTGGGCTCTATTAGGATCAAACAAGTCCATTTGGGCTCCAATAGGACCAAAGAAGTACAAATTGGCCCAGTTAGGTCCTATATGACCTAAAAAGTCCATTTGGGCACTATTAGGATCAAACAAGTCCATTTGGGCTCCAATAGGACCAAAGAAGTACAACTTGGCCCAGTTAGGTCCTATATGACCTAAAATGTCCAGTTGGGCTCTATTAGGATCAAACAAGTCCATTTGGGCTCCAATAGGACCAAAGATATACAAATTGGCCCAGTTAGGTCAATTAGGTCCTATATGACCCAAAAAGTCCATTTGGGCTCTATTATGATCAAACAAGTCCATTTGGGCTCCAATAGGACCAAAGAATTACAATTTGGCCGTTCGGGGCGATTCGCCCAACTAGGTCCTAACAAGTCGATTTGGGCTCTATTAGGATCAAACAAGTCCATTTGGACTCCATTTGGACCAAAGAAGTATAAATTGGCCCAGTTAGGTCCTTTATGACCTAACAAGTCCATTTGGGCTCTATTAGGATCAAACAAGTCCATTTGGGCTCTATTAGGGTCAAACTAGTCCAGTTGGGCTCCATTAGGACCAAAGAAGTACAAATTGGCCCAATTAGGTCCTATATGACCTAAAAAGCCCATTTGGGCTCTATTAGGATCAAACAAGTCCATTTGGGCTCCAATAGGACCAAACAAGTACAAATTGGCACAGTTCGGTCCTTTATGACCTAACAAGTCCATTTGGGCTCTATTAGGATCAAACAAGTCCATTTGGTCTCCAATAGGACCAAAGAAGTACAAATTGGCCCAGTTAGGTCATAAATGACCTAAAAAGTGCATTTTGGCTCTTTTAGGATCAAACAAGTCCATTTGGGCTCCAATAGGACCAAAGAAGTACAAATTGGCCCAGATTAGGTCCTATATGACCTAAAAGTGCATTTTGGCTCTATTAGGATCAAACAAGTCCATTTGGGCTCCAATAGGACCAAAGAAGTACAAATTGACCCAGTTAGCTCCTATATGGCCTAAAAAGTCCATTTGGGCTCTATTATGATCAAACAAGTCCATTTGGGCTCCAATAGTACCAAAGAAGTACAAATTGGCACAGTTAGGTCCTATATGACCTAAAATGTCCAGTTGGGCTCTATTAGGATCAAACAAGTCCATTTGGGCTCCAATAGGACCAAAGATATACAAATTGGCCCAGTTAGGTCAGTTAGATCCTATATGACCAAAAAAGTCCATTTGGGCTCTATTAGGATAAACAGGTCCATTTGGTCTCCATTAGGACCAAAGAATTACAATTAGGCCGTTCGGGGTGATTGGCCCAACTAGGTCCTAACAAGTCGATTTGGGCTCTATTAGGATCAAAAAAGTCCATTTGGACTCCATTTGGACCAAAGAAGTACAAATTGGCCGAGTTAGGTCCTTTATGACCTAACAAGTCCATTTGGGCTCTATTAGGATCAAACAAGTCCATTTGGGTTCTACTAGGGTCAAACAAGTCCATTTGGGCTCCATTAGGACAAAAGAAGTACAAATTGGCCCAATTAGGTCCTATATGACCTAAAAAGTCCATCTGGGCTCTATTAGGATCAAACAAGTCCATTTGGGCTCCAATAGGACCAAACAAGTACAAATTGGCACAGTTAGGTCCTTTATGACCTAACAAGTCCATTTGGGCTCTATTAGGATCAAACAAGTCCATTTGGGCTCCAAAAGGACCAAAGAAGTACACATTGGCCCAGTTAGGTCCTACATGACCTAAAAAGTGTATTTGTGCTCTAATAGGATCAAAAAAGTCCATTTGGGCTCCAATAGGACCAAAGAAGTACAAATTGGCACAGTTAGGTCCTTTATGACCTAACAAGTCCATTTGGGCTCTATTAGGATCAAACAAGTCCATTTGGGCTCTATTGTGGTCAAACAAGTCCATTTGGGCACCATTAGGACCAAAGAAGTACAAATTGACCCAGTTAGGTCCTATATGACCTAAAAAGTCCATTTGGGCTCTATTAGGATCAAACAAGTCCATTTGGGCTCCAATAGGACCAAAGAAGTACAAATTGGCCCAGTAAGGTCTTAAATGACCTAAAAAGTGCATTTTAGCACTATTAGGATCAAACAAGTCCATTTGGGCTCCAATAGGACCCAAGAAGTACAAATTGGCCCAGTTAGCTCCTATATGACCTAAAAATTGCATTTTGGCTCTGTTAGGATCAAACAAGTCCATTTGGGATCCAATAGGACCAAAGAAGTACAAATTGGCACAGTTAGGTCCTATATGACCTAAAAAGTCCATTTGGGCTCTATTAGGATCAAACAAGTCCTTTTGGGCTCCTATAGGATCAAAGAAGTACAAATTGGCCCAGTTAGGTCCTATATGACCTAAAAAGTCCACAATGGGCTCTATTAGGATCAAACAAGTCCATTTGGGCTCCATCAGGACCAAAGAATTACAATTAGGCCGTTCGGGGCGATTGGCCCAACTAGGTCCTAACAAGTCGATTTGGGCTCTATTTGGATCAAACAAGTCCATTTGGGCTCCAATAGGAGCAAAGAAGTACAAATTGGCCCAGTTAGGTCCAATATGAACTAAAAAGTCAATTTGGGCTGTATTAGGATCAAACAAGTCCATTTGGGTTCCAATAGGACCAAACAAGTACAAATTGGCCCAGTTAGGTCCTATATGACCTAAAATGTCCAGTTGGGCTCTATTAGGATCAAAGAAGTCCATTTGGGCTCCAATAGGACCAAAGAAGTACAAATTGGCCCAGTTAGGTCCTATATGACCTAAAAATTCCATTTGGGCTCTATTAGGATCAAACAAGTCCATTTGGGCTCCAATAGGACCAAATAAGTACAAATTGGCCCAGTTTGGTCCTATATGATCTAAAATGTCCAGTTGGGCTCTATTAGGATCAAACAAGTCCATTTGGGCTCCAATAGGACCAAAGAAGTACAAATTGGCCCAGTTAGGTCCTATATGACCTAAAAAGTCCATTTGGGCTCTATTACGATCAAACAAGTCCATTTGGGCTCCAATAGGACCAAATAAGTACAAATTGGCCCAGTTTGGTCCTATATGATCTAAAATGTCCAGTTGGGCTCTATTAGGATCAAACAAGTCCATTTGGGCTCCAATTGGACCAAATAAGTACAAATTGGCCCAATTAGGTCCTATATGACCTAAAAAGTCCATTTGGGCTCTATTAGGATCAAACAAGTCCATTTGGGCTCCATTAGGACCAAAGATGTACAAATTGGCCTTGTTAGGTCCTATATGGCCAAAAAAGTCCATTTGGGCTCTATTAGGATCAAACAGGTCCATTTGGGCTCCATTAGGACCAAAGAATTACAATTAGGCCGTTCGGGGCGATTGGCCCAACTAGGTCCTAACAACTCGATTTGGGCTCTATTAGGATCAAACAAGTCCATTTGGACTCCATTTGGACCAAAGAAGTACAAATTGGCCCAGTTAGGTCCTTTATGACCTAGCAAGTCCATTTGGGCTCTATTAGGATCAAACAAGTCCATTTGGGTTCTACTAGGGTCAAACAAGTCCATTTGTGCTCCATTAGGACCAAAGAAGTACAAATTGGCCCAGTTAGGTCCTTTATGACCTAACAAGTCCACTTGGGCTCTACTAGGATCACACAAGTCCATTTGGACTCTATTAGGATCAAAGAAGTCCATTTGGGCTCCATTAGGACCAAAGAAGTACAAATTGGTCCAGTTAGGTCCTATATGACCTAAAAAGTCCATTTGGGCTCTATTAGGATCAAACAAGTCCATTTGGGCTCCAATAGGACCAAAGAAGTACAAATTGACCCAGTTAGGTCTTAAATAACCTAAAAAGTGCATTTTGGCACTATTAGGATCAAACAAGTCCATTTGGGCTCCAAAAGGACCAAAGAAGTACAAATTGGCCCAGTTAGGTCCTATATGACCTAAAAAGTCCATTTGGGCTCTATTAGGATCAAACAAGTCCATTTGGGCTTCAATAGGACCAAAGAAGTACAAATTGGCCTAGTTAGGTCCTATATGACCTAAAAAGTCCACAATGGGCTCTATTAGGATCAAACAAGTCCATTTGGGCTCCATTAGGACCAAAGAATTACAATTAGACCGTTCGGGGCGATTGGCCCAACTAGGTCCTAACAAGTCGATTTGGGCTCTATTAGGATCAAACAAGTCCATTTGGGCTCCAATAGGACAAAGAAGTACAAATTGGCCCAGTTAGGTCCTATATGACCTAAAATGTCCAGTTGGGCTCTATTAGGATCAAACAAGTCCATTTGGGCTCCAATTGGACCAAATAAGTACAAATTGGCCCAGTTAGGTCCTATATGATCTAAAATGTCCAGTTGGGCTCTATTAGGATCAAACAAGTCCATTTGGGCTCCAATAGGACCAAAGAAGTACAAATTGGCCCAGTTAGGTCCTATATGACCTAAAAAGTCCATTTGGGCCCTATTAGGATCAAACATGTCCATTTGGGCTCCATTAGGACCAAAGATGTACAAATTGGCCCAGTTAGGTCCTATATGATCAAAAAAGTCCATTTGGGCTCTATTAGGATCAAACAGGTCCATTTGGGCTCCATTAGGACCAAAGAATTACAATTAGGCCGTTCGGGGCGATTGGCCCAACTAGGTCCTAACAAGTCGATTTGGGCTCTATTAGGATCAAACAAGTCCATTTGGACTCCATTTGGACCAAAGAAGTACAAATTGGCCCAGTTAGGCCCTTTATGACCTAACAAGTCCATTTGGGCTCTATTAGGATCAAACAAGTCCATTTGGGCTCCAATAGGACCAAAGAAGTACAAATTGCCACAGTTAGGTCCTTTATGACCTAACAAGTCCATTTGGGCTCTACTAGGATCACACAAGTCCATTTGGACTCTATTAGGATCAAACAAGTCCATTTGGGCTCCATTAGGACCAAAGAAGTACAAATTGGCCTAGTTAGGTCCTATATGACCTAAAAAGTGCATTTGGGCTCTATTAGGATCAAACAAGTCCATTTGAGCTCCAATAGGACCAAAGAAGTACAAATTGGCACAGTTAGGTCCTATATGACCTAACAAGTCCATTTGGGCTCTATTAGGAGCAAACAAGTCCATTTGGGCTCTATTAGGGTCAAACAAGTCCATTTGGGCTCCATTAGGACCAATGAAGTACAAATTGGCCCGGTTGGGTCATATATGACCTAAAAAGTCCATTTGGGCTCTATTAGGATCAAACAAGTCCATTTGGGCTCCAATAGGACCAAAGAAATACAAATTGGCCCAGTTAGGTCTTAAATGACCTAAAAAGTGCATTTTGGCTCTATTAGGATCAAACAAGTCCATTTGGGCACCAATAGGACCAAAGAAGTACAAATTGGCCCAGTTAGGTCCTCGTATGACCTAAAAAGTCCATTTGGGCTCCATTAGGATAAAACAAGTCCATTTGGGCTCCAATAGGACCAAAGAAGTACAAATTGACCCGGATAGGTCCTATATGACCTAAAAAGTCCATTTGGGCTCAATTAGGATCAAACAAGTCCATTTGGGATCCAATAGGACCAAAGAAGTACAAATTGGGCCAGTTAGGTCCTATATGACCTAAAAAGTGCATTTGGGCTCTATTAGGGTCAAACAAGTCCATTTGGGCTCCAATAAGACCAAAGAAGTACAAATTGGCACAGTTAGGTCCTTTATGACCTAACAAGTCCATTTGGGCTCAATTAGGATCAAACAAGTGCATTTGGGCTCTATTACGGTCAAACAAGTCCATTTGGGCTCCATTAGGACCAAAGAAGTACAAATTGGTCCAGTTAGGTCCTATATGACCTAAAAAGTCCATTTGGGCTATATTAGGATCAAACAAGTCCATTAGGGCTCCAATAGGACCAAAGAAGTACAAATTTGCCCAGTTAGGTTTTTAATGACCTAAAAAGTGCATTTTACCTCTATTAGGATCAAACAAGTCCATTTGGGCTCCAATAGGACCAAAGAAGTACAAATTGGCCCAGTTAGATCCTATATGACCTAAAAGTGCATTTTGTATCTATTAGGATCAAAAAAGTCCATTTGGGCTCCAACAGGACCAAAGAAGTACAAATTGGCCCAGTTAGGTCCTATATGACATAAAAAGTGCATTTTGGCTCTATTAGGATCAAACAAGTCCATTTGGGCTCCAATAGGACGAAAGAAGTACATATTGGCCAAAATAGGTCCTAAATGACCTAAAAAGTCCATTTGGGCTCTATTAGGATCAAACAAGTCCATTTGGGCTCCAATAGGACCAAAGAAGTACGAATTGGCCCAGTTAGGTCCTATATGACCTAAAAAGTGCATTTTGGCTATATTAGGATCAGACAAGTCCAATTGGGCTCCAATAGGACCAAAGAAGTACAAATTGGCCCAGTTAGGTCCTATATGACCTAAAAAATCCACAATGGGCTCTATTAGAATCAAACAAGTCCATTTGGGCTCCAATAGGACAAAGAAGTACAAATTGGCCCAGATAGGTCCTATATGACCTAAAAAGTCCGTTTGGGCTCTATTAGGATCAAACAAGTCCATTTGGGCTCCAATAGGACCAAAGAAGTACAAATTGGCCCAGATAGGTCCTATATGACCAAAAAAGTCCATTTGGGCTCTATTAGGATCAAACAAGTCCATTTGGGATCCAATAGGACCAAAGAAGTACAAATTGGCCCAGTTAGGTCTTATATGACCTAAAAAGTGCATTTTGGCTCTATTAGGATCAAACAAGTCCATTTGGGCTCCAATAGGACCAAAGAAGTACAAATTGCCACAGTTAGGTCCTTTATGACCTAACAAGTCCATTTGGGCTCTACTAGGATCACACAAGTCCATTTGGACTCTATTAGGATCAAACAAGTCCATTTGGGCTCCATTAGGACCAAAGAAGTACAAATTGGCCTAGTTAGGTCCTATATGACCTAAAAAGTGCATTTGGGCTCTATTAGGATCAAACAAGTCCATTTGAGCTCCAATAGGACCAAAGAAGTACAAATTGGCACAGTTAGGTCCTTTATGACCTAACAAGTCCATTTGGGCTCTATTAGGAGCAAACAAGTCCATTTGGGCTCTATTAGGATAAAACAAGTCCATTTGGGCTCCAATAGGACCAAAGAAGTACAAATTGACCCGGATAGGTCCTATATGACCTAAAAAGTCCATTTGGGCTCAATTAGGATCAAACAAGTCCATTTGGGATCCAATAGGACCTAAGAAGTACAAATTGGGCCAGTTAGGTCCTATATGACCTAAAAAGTCCATTTGGGCTCCATTAGGATAAAACAAGTCCATTTGGGCTCCAATAGGACCAAAGAAGTACAAATTGACCCGGATAGGTCCTATATGACCTAAAAAGTCCATTTGGGCTCAATTAGGATCAAACAAGTCCATTTGGGATCCAATAGGACCAAAGAAGTACAAATTGGGCCAGTTAGGTCCTATATGACCTAAAAAGTGCATTTGGGCTCTATTAGGGTCAAACAAGTCCATTTGGGCTCCAATAAGACCAAAGAAGTACAAATTGGCACAGTTAGGTCCTTTATGACCTAACAAGTCCATTTGGGCTCAATTAGGATCAAACAAGTGCATTTGGGCTCTATTACGGTCAAACAAGTCCATTTGGGCTCCATTAGGACCAAAGAAGTACAAATTGGTCCAGTTAGGTCCTATATGACCTAAAAAATCCACAATGGGCTCTATTAGAATCAAACAAGTCCATTTGGGCTCCAATAGGACAAAGAAGTACAAATTGGCCCAGATAGGTCCTATATGACCTAAAAAGTCCGTTTGGGCTCTATTAGGATCAAACAAGTCCATTTGGGCTCCAATAGGACCAAAGAAGTACAAATTGGCCCGTGATAGGTCCTATATGACCAAAAAAAGTCCATTTGGGCTCTATTAGGATCAAACAAGTCCATTTGGGATCCAATAGGACCAAAGAAGTACAAATTGGCCCAGTTAGGTCCTATATGACCTAAAATGTCCAGTTGGGCTCTATTAGCATCAAACAAGTCCATTTGGGCTCCAATAGGACCAAAGAAGTACAAATTGACACAGTTAGGTCCTTTTTGACCTAACATGTCGATTTGGGCTCAATTAGGATCTAACACGTCCATTTGGGCTCTATTAGGGTCAAACAAGTCCATTAGGTCAAACAAGTCCAGTTGGGATCCATTAGGACCAAAGAAGTACAAAATTGCCCAGTTAGGTCCTATATGACCTAAAAAGTCCATTTGGGCTCTATTAGGATCAAACAAGTCCATTTGGGCTCCAATAGGACCAAAGAAGTACAAATTGGCCCAGTTAGGTCTTAAATGACCTAAAAAGTGCATTTTGGCTCTATTAGGATCAAACAAGTCCATTTGGGCTCCAATAGGACCAAAGAAGTACAAATTGGCCCAGTAGGTCCTATATGACCTAAAAAGTGCATTTTGGCTCTATTAGGATCAAACAAGTCCATTTGGGCTCCAATAGGACCAAAGAAGTACAAATTTGCCCAGTTAGGTCCTATATGACCTAAAAAGTGCATTTTGGCTCTATTAGGATCAAACAAGTCCATTTGGGCTCCAATAAGACGAAAGAAGTACAAATTGGCCAACATAGGTCCTATATGACCTAAAAAGTCTTGGGCTCTATTAGGATCAAACAAGTCCATTTGGGCTCCAATAGGACCAAAGAAGTATAAATTGGCCCTGTTAGGTCCTATATGACCTAAAAAGTGCATTTTAGCTCTATTAGGATCAAACAAGTCCATTTGGGCTCCAATAGGACCAAAGAAGTACAAATTGGCCCAGTTAGGTCCTATATGACCTAAAAAGTCCACAATGAGCTCTATTAGGGTCAAACAAGTCCATTTGGGCTCCATTAGGACCAAAGAATTACAATTAGGCCGTTCGGGGCGATTGGCCCAACTAGGTCGTAACAAGTCAATTTGGGCTCTATTAGGATCAAACGAGTCCATTTGGGCTCCATTAGGACCAAAGAAGTACAAATTGGTCCAGTTAGGTCCTATATGACCTAAAAAGTCCATTTGGGCTCCATTAGGATCAAACAAGTCCATTTGGGCTCTATTAGGGTCAAAAAAGTCCATTTGGGCTCCATTAGGACCAAAGAAGTACAAATTGGCCCAGTTAGATCCTTTATGACCTAACAGGTCCATTTGGGCTCTACTAGGACCACACAAGCCCATTTGGGCTCTATTAGGATCAAACAAGTCCATGTGGGCTCCAATAGGACCAAAGAAGTACAAATTGGCCCAGTTAGGTCCTATATGACCTAAAAAGTGCATTTTGGCTCTATTAGGATCAAACAAGTCCATTTGGGCTCCAATAGGACCAAAGAAGTACAAATTGGCACAGTTAGGTCCTTTATGACCTAACATGTCCATTTGGGTTCTATTTGGATCAAACAAGTCCATTTGGGCTCTATTAGGGTCAAACAAGTCCATTTGGGCTCCACTAGGACCAAAGAAGTTCAAATTGGCCCAATTAGATCCTTTATGACCTAACAGGTCCATTTGGGCTCTACTAGGATCACACAAGCCCATTTGGGATCTATTAGGATCAAACAAGTCCATGTGGGCTCCAATAGGACCAAAGAAGTACAAATTGGCCCAATTAGGTCCTGTATGACCTAAAAGGTCCATTTGGGCTCTATTAGGATCAAACAAGTCCATTTGGGCTCCAATAGGACCAAACAAGTACAAATTGGCACAGTTAGGTCCTTTATGACCTAACAAGTCCATTTGGGCTCTATTAGGATCAAACAAGTCCATTTGGCTCCAATAGGACCAAAGAAGTACAAATTGGCCCAGTTAGGTCCTATATGACGTAAAAAGTGCATTTGGGCTCTATTAGGATCAAACAAGTCAATTTGGGCTCCAATAGGACCAAAGAAGTATAAATTGGCACAGTTAGGTCCTTTATGACCTAACAAGTTCATGTGGGCTCTATTAGGATCAAACAAGTCCATTTGTGCTCTATTAGGGTCAAAGAAGTCCATTTGGGCTCCATTAGGACCAAAGAAGTATAAATTGCCCAGTAAGGTCCTATATGACCTAAAAAGTCCATATGGGCTCCAATAGGACCAAAGAAGTACAAATTGGCCCAGTTAGGTCTTAAATGACCTAAAAAGTGCATTTTGGCTCTATTAGGATCAAACAAGTCCATTTGGGCTCCAATAGGACCAAGGAAGTACAATTTGGCCCTGTTAGGTCCTGTATGACCTAAAAAGTCCATTTGGGCTCTATTAGGATCAAACAAGTCCATTTGGGATCCAATAGGACCAAAGAAGTACAAATTGACCCAGTTAGGTCCTATATGACCTAAAAAGTGCATTTTGGCTCTATTAGGATCAAACAAGTCCATTTGGGCTCCAATAGGACCAAAGAAGTACAAGTTGGCACAGTTAGGTCCTTTATTACCTAACATGTCCATTTGGGTTCTATTTGGATCAAACAAGTCCATTTGGGCTCTATTAGGGTCAAACAAGTCCATTTGGGCTCCATTATGACCAAAGAAGTACAAATTGGCCCAGTTAGGTCCTATATGACCTAAAAAGTCCATTTGGGCTCTATTAGGATCAAACAAGTCCATTAGGGCTCCAATAGGACCAAAGAAGTACAAATTCGCCCAGTTAGGTTTTTAATGACCTAAAAAGTGTATTTTACCTCTATTAGGATCAAAGAAGTCCATTTGGGCTCCAATAAGACCAAAGAAGTACAAATTGGCCCAGTTAGGTCCTATATGACCTAAAAGTGCATTTTGTATCTATTAGGATCAAAAAAGTCCATTCGGGCTTGATAAGCCTCCTGCTCATCTAGTTTTATAGCTAGTATGACCAGGGTTTTGTGCAAATTATATCGTGTTTTCACCCAAATTAGATTAGATTGTCCTCAAGCAAGGTTTTGAGTCTCTAGAGTAGTTTTAAGTTAATTTAGCTAGTTTTAAGTCAGAATAATACACTTATGCTTACTTCCTTGTTTTCAGGTAAGTAGAAGCTAGAAAAATAAAGAACAGAGGTCTCGCCCGTGAAGGACACGCTCACCACGCGACCCCCGAGCCTCGACTGCTCCAAGAAATTGCTAAGTCTCCGGGTCGCCGCGAAGAAGGTCTCGCCCGCGAGCCTTGCAAACCTGAAAAAGTCGGAGACGATCACGGCTTGCCCGTGTTGAAGGTCATGGCCGTGGCAGCTTTGAAGCCAAGAGTCTCGCCCGCGAGTATTCCTTCGCCTCGCGAATGGGAAGTCGAGAGCATCACGGTTAGGCCCCGATGGCCATAACGGGCGTAAGGGAGAAAACTCTTCACATCCTCGCCTCGCGAGAAACACTTCGCCGCGCGAATGCCAAGGGTTGCCGACAGCTCATGAAATTCACCTCGCGAATGGTTGTTCGCCTCGCAAACCGCTCCGAATTCTGAATTTGTATAAAAGGCTGTTCCGCAACATTTTGTAAAGACTTTTGCTTCTCCATTTTTCTTTTTTTACACTTTTCTCTCGTGATTTCGCTTGTGCTATGGAGAACTAAATCCTTAGGATTGATCTATTGTAATTGATTTCCACATACTTGAGGTTCTTATACTTTCCTGCTTTTGCATGCTTTTCCCTATTCAATGCCATGCCTTGTATTTCGTTTGTTTAATTCAGGAGTATAATGCATTGTATTGATTTATTTCCTAGTGATATCATGTTCCTATAATCAATCGCGTTTGTTTAATTCGCGTGTGTACGCTTCATGTTCGCTTAGTTCATGAGGGCTTAACCCCGCTTGTTTAATTCGGGAATAGGGACATGTATCTCAGAGCAAGGGTTTCGCTTTGTAAATTGTTGTTACAACCAGGAGGGGATAAGATTTTTCTTAGGGCTTGGAAGTTGCATGAACCTATGATAGTGGGAAATCAAGAGCAATAGATTAACTGCCTTTGACTATTGATAACCTCCTTGAACTGTTTGCTTTCAATCGCTCTGTCTTTAATATTTTGTTTGTTTCTTACTTGCACTCCAACCCAAAACCCCCCCAAAACTTATTTTTGTGAAAGATAATATTCTCAGAGTCCTTGAGAGACGACATCCGAGTTGTCGCACTATACTACAGTTTTAAACCCGCTCGTCCTTTTTGGCTGCATGCATGACAAATGCACTAAAATTGGCGCCGCGTTGCGGGACTCGAGTTGTTATTTTTCTCAATTTGTTTTTATTTTATTTTCTTTTCTGTTCTGTTTTGAATTGGTCTGGCTACTAGGTCTCATTGCCCTGAGCTGTGTGATTTCGACCCGGAAATTGAAAGAACATTGCACACACTCCGTAGGGAATTTCGGGCCAACACTAGTAGTAATTCCAATTTTAAAACTGCTTTTGAAAACATGGGAGACCAGAGGACATTAAGGCAGCTTGCTGCCCCCGATGTCAACTATAATGGATTATGTATTTCTTATCCTCGGTGCCGACACCCCTTTTGAACTAAAAATCTGGTTTTATTCACCGTTGCCCAAGTTTAATGGTCTTGCAGTGAGGATCCACACAAGCACTTAAAAAGAATTCCAAGTTGTGTGCTCCACAACCTCGAGAGCAGAGGAGTCACCGAGGACAGATCGTCAAGGCTTTTCCATTTTCACTCCAAGGAGCTGCAAAGGATTGGCTTTTGTACCTTGAGCCTAACTCCATCACAACTTGGAATGATTTGAAGAGGGTGTTTCTAGAAAGGTATTTTCCTCGCTTCAAGAGCTGCTTCAATAAGGAAAGAGATATGTGGCATCGTGCAAGGGAACGAGTCACTAGTCGAATACCGGGAAAGGTTCAAACATCTGGTATCTAGTTGCCCCCAAAGATCAAATTTCTGAACAACTCCTAGTCCAATACTTTTATGAAGGATTGTTGCCTATGGATAGGAATCATTGGATGCCGCTAGTGGGGAGCATTAGTTGATAAGACCCTACCGCCGCTAAGCAACTTATCGAGAATATGTCGCTGAACTCCCAAACAGCTTTCTACAAGAAGAAATTCAGTTGAGCCAAGAGGTGTGCATGAGATTCATAGTTCATCTTCTAACCAAGCCACCCTTGAGAATAGATTGGATGAGCTGACTTCCTTTGTGAGACAATTGGGCAATAGACAAGGTTCAGCCAGCAGAGTTATGTAGCATGTTCAATGCACTGAGCATCCATTCGATCCATGCCCGATCCAGAGAGAAGAATTTGTCGCTGAAGTACCTCGTGCTTATGCAGTGAACCCCTATAATCAAGGAGGCAATCAGAATCGGCACAAAGATTCCGCACTTCTACTAATAGGTACCATCCTAGCCGGAGAAATCACCCTAATCTGCGGTATGGGAATTCTTCCCAACAACAAATGATGGCACCTTAGAATCATCCTCCAAGCTGACCACTTCGCACCTTCTCGGACCATCATTAGAAGACTTGGTGAAGCAAATGGCTGCGCTAGTGTACAGCTCAGCAGAGAACGGATGCGAGTATTCAGCACTCGCATACACAGATTGGGACAGATGGCCACGTATAAATAATATAAAACAAGGTCAAGGACAAATCAGCCGCCCGCACAAAGCGATAAATCCTAATGCCTCCAACCCTAATGTGAGTGTCATCTCTCCGAGATCCGGAAAGGTTGTTGAGGCCACTTCGGAAAGGATGAAGATACTCGCTGAGGCTACTCCCCGAGCCTACTATTGAGGCTACTCCCGAGCCTCGTGGTTGAAGTTGAAACCGAGAGGGTGTATAGACCACCCATTCCATTCCCACATAGAATTCAGAAAAATTTGAAGATAGGTGGTGAGAATAAAGAGAAGGAGATTCTTGATGTTTTCGAAAAGTAGTCATAACATCCCACCGTTGGATGTGATCAAGCAAGTACCCGGATATGCTAAATTTCAAGGACCTATGCACTAACAAGAGGAAGATGAAGACTAATGAGAGGGTTGACTTGGGAATGAATGTCTCACGCTTATCCAACAAAGATAGAGAGAGCTGCTTCTATAGGCCCTAATCAAGCACTGCCACAAAAGTGCAAGGATCCAGGCACCTTCACTATCCCATGCACTATCGGGGACAAGAAGTTTGAGAACTGTATGTTGGACTTGGGAGCATCAATCAATGTCATGCCTACCTCCATCTTTAATAATCTTGATCTGGGGCCATTGCAAGACACAGTCTTACCATTCGGGCCTTGGCTAACACGACCGCGGCTCCACCCATGGGGATGGTAGAGGATGTCCTAGTGCAAGTTGATGATTTGATATTCCCCATGGATTTCTATATCCTAGATATGGCAAAGTAGACTCACCAATAGATCACCCATAATCTTGGGGAGACCGCTCATGATGACATCCAAGACCAAGATTGATGTTTATGATGGGACTATGTCAATGGAGTTTGGTGGTATTGTGGCCAAATTCAAGATTTTTGATGCTATGAAGCACCCAAGAGAGGAGCACTCGTATTCCACTTAGAGTTGCCCCGTCGAGCTCATTGAGGACACTCATGATGACCTTATTTCGATTTTCCCGTTATTTCCGGTTTTGATGATGTATATACTTGTACTAATTGTACTAACACTAACCCATGTTCTGCTTGTTCTGAGTTTTTGGATTTAACATTGTAGGGTGAGGATGATAGTGAAAGTGATAATGAGAGTGAAGTCAGTTCACTCAAAGAAAAGTCCTTGACCCTATGGTCCGCTCCCAATGCTCCATCCGCTGAGCAGCCGCCTCCTTTGGAACTCAAACCACTTCCCGAAAACTTAAAGTATGCCTACTGGGGAGGGATGCAACATTGCCACCATCATTTCCTCCACCTCAACTCGATCAGAAGACAAGCTTTTAGAAGTTCTAGAGGAAGAACGAGAAGGCCATTGGGTGGACATTGGCCGATATTCCAGAATTAGCCCCTCCAGCATGCATGCACAGAATTTTACTCGAGGACGGGGCTAAGCCACCGATAGGCCCAAAGGCGACTTAACCCACCGATTCCGGATGTGGTAAAGAAAGAGGTGACCAAGCTTCTACAGCGGTATTATCTATCCCATTTCGATAGTTCTTGGGTAAGTCCTGCTCAAGTTGTACCAAAGAAATCTGGTTTAACAAGAGTTAGGAATGAAAATAATGAACTTGTGCCTACTAGAGTCCGGAATAGCCGGAGAGTTTGTATAGACTATAGGAAGCTAAACCAAAGCCACCCGAAAGGATCATTTTCCTTTGCCGCTCATAGATCGATGCTAGATCTACCGGCCGGTCGGGCCCCCATTATTGTTTTCTAGATGGCTTTTCCGGTATTTCCGTATTCATATTGCCCCCGAGGATCGTGAAAAGACCACCTTCACGTGCCCCTTCGGACGCTTGCTTATAGGAGGATGCCTTTCGGCCTCTCGTAATGCCCCCGGCACCTTTCAAAGATGCATGCTTAGTATTTTCTCCGATTTTATTGAAAATTGCATAGAGGTGTTTATGGATGATTTTACCGTGTATGGCTCCTCTTTGATGCTTGTTTGCATAGTCTAGATCTAGTCCTTCGTAGATGCATTGATACCGATTTGATTCTCAATTATGAGAAATGTCATTTCATGGTAGAACAGGGATGGTATCGGGTCATGTAATTTCCAAAGAGGGTATTTCGTGGATCCTGCGAAAATAAATGTAATTGCTTCATTGCCTTACCCATCTTGCGTGACGCGAGATACGTTCCTTTCTTGGACATGCAGGTTTCTACACAGCGCTTTATAAAGGACTTCAAAGAAGATAGCACTACCACTCACAAATCTGCTGAAAAATGATGCCCTGTTCTCAGCTTTGATGAAAAGTGCAAAGAGTCATTTGACTATCCCAAGAAGGCGTTGACTTCTACCCCTGTCATCCAGCCCCCGCATCGGACACTTCCATTTGAACCGATGTGTGATGCCTCAAATTTTGCCGTGGGGGCAGTTCGCACAAAGGGTGGGCAAGGTTGCCCATGTAATTCACTATGCTTCTAGGACCCTAGATGCCGCACGGCAAATTACACAACAACTCGAGAAAGAGCCGCTAGCTATTGTATTTGCACTTGACAAGTTTAGGTCTTATTTGCTAGGTTCTAGGGTAACTATTTTTACTCGACCATGCAGCTTTAAAATATCTGGCTGAAGAAGCCGTAAGCTAAGCCCGCATCGATCGGTGGATGCTTTTGCTTCAGGAATTCAATGTGGAGATGAAGGATAAAAGTGGGAGCCGAAAAATCTGCAGCAGATCATTTGAGTAGGATAGCAAGGGATGAGGATATTTTTCCCATCCAGGATGATTTCCGATGAGAGATTGTTACATATGTATGGGGTAACCCCTGGTTTGGCCGACATTGTAAATTTTCTAGTTGCCGGTGTTGTTCCCGCAGTACAAGTAGACAAAAGTTCCACAAGCTCAAGAGCGATGCAAAATATTATGTGGGGACGACCCCTATCTCGTGGAAGTTTTGCAGCTGACTGTGTCATTCTGGAGGTGTGTACCCGAGCATGAGACAGAGTCCATCTTGCATTTCTCACATGCATCTCCAGTTGGAGGACACTTTGGACCTCAAAGGACCGCAAGAAAAGTCTTGACTCCGGCTCTACTGCCCACAATTTTCGGGGATTCATATGAGGTGTATAAGAGATGTAAGGAATGTCAAATAACAGTCCCCAAGAATCACTCGTAGGAGTGAGATGCCTCAACAGCCAATGCTCTATTGTGAGGTCTTTGATGTGTGGGGATGGACTTCACGGGTCCTTTCCCTCCTCTTCTTTGGTTTTGTATATATTTTGTTAGCTGTAGATTATGTTTCAAAGTGGGTGGAAGCAATCCCCACTAGGACTAACGATGCTCGCATTGTTTCAAAATTTGTTAGGTCCAACATCTTTGCAGGTTTGGCATACCCAAGGCCATCATCAGGACTGTGGCACACATTTTTGCAATGTAACCTTGGAGGCCTTACTCGTAAAATATGGGGTTGTACATAGAGTGTCTACCGCTTACCATCCCCAAACAAATGGCCAAAGTAAATATCAAACAGGGAGATTAAGCAAGTTCTATAGAAAGATGGTGCAGCCAAAGAAGGGAATGGAGCCGCCGCCTGGAAGACGACCGTGGGCCAGAGGATCGCTTTTAAGACACCTATAGGGATGTCCCCCTTCCGGCTAGTTTTTGGCAAGGCATGTCACCTCCCTGGAAGTTGAGCATAGAGCATATCGGGCAATAAAGTGTTGCAACATGGACATGAAGAAATCTGGTGTCGAGAGAAAATCGCAGTAGTAAAGAACTTGAGGAGCTTAGGCTTGAAGCCTATGAGAGCTCCAGGATGTATAAAGAGAAAACAAAACTTGTTCATGATAGAATGATTGTTAGGAAAGAATTTTTGTGGGGGTCGAAAGTCTTATTGTTTAATTCCCGCCTAAGATTGATGGTCGGGAAACTTAGGTCCAGTGGATAGGACCATTTGTTGTTACTAATGTGTTTCCATATGGTGCAGCTTGAGATCAAGGATGCAGATTACCAACAAAACCTTCAAGGTTAATGGACAAAGGTTGAAGCCATTCCATGGTGTGGAGGTCACTGACCTCTGCGGATGCTAATGTCGAGGAGCTATCTTTGGATGCTCCAACCTACACCGATGCTTGATCGTGGAGTTTTCTTTTCCTTTCCCTCACTCGATTGTATAATTTTGTTGTTCATTGAGGACAATGCATGTTTTAAGTGTGGGGAGGGAACTAGTTGTAGTTTTTCTTTTCTTTGAATAAAGTTTTCTTTTCTTTGAATAAAGCTCCTGAATAATTTGAGAAGCTCAGAGCATTTGTGTGTTGGAGTCTTTTGATTGGCAAGTTTGTTAGATTTTGATTGATGTTGCACAGATTGCTTGCATGATTGATATGTAATGATTCCCCCTAGGCTGAAAAATTTTGTGATTACCATGTGAAGTTGAAAACTGAACTTTGGGATTTTGTTATGATAGCATGATGAATGATAAGTTTGGGGGTGATAGGAAGCACACACTAGGGATAGTATCTCTTTCAAACAATTTGCATGAATGTCCAGGTGAGGTTTTGAGCCTCCAACATGTTTTAAAATGTGTGAAAATCACTTTCAAGTTGCACTTCCCTCGGATTTGATTGAATCTCTTTTGGTTTGCATGATTATACGTGGTGTAGCAAATGATTTAGGCGCTTTGTAAATAGCTACTTGGCCCGAATAAACTAATTCCTATTGCATGTTCCCTAGTTAGCCCTTTTGAGCCTATTAGCCTATTAGTTCTTGATAACCTAATGTTATGAGCCCAAAAACTGAAAACCATGTTAACCCGATCTTAGGATTGGGAGAGCATGTAATCTTAGAATGGGTGCAAGAAACTAAGTTTGGGGTGGCTGCAAGGTGTAATATGTTGTGGGGATTGTAAAAAAAAAAAAAAAAAAATTTGTACAAATGTTGAAAAAAAAAATTAAAAAAAAAATACAAAAATGCCACAAAGAAATAAAAAGAGTCAGAGCCACCCGTATGTAAAGAAAAAAATAAAGAAAGGAGCTTGAGTGAATTTCTAGGTGTAAATATAGTTCATGCTCTCTTAGTTCCTAGGGTCTTCAGCTTAGTTCCTTTTGTATATCCTATCCTTAGCCAGGCCCCATTACAACCCAATAAAGACCTTCTGATGTTGCTTGCATGTTTTCTATGGGAACCATTTTGAGATGAAAAGCAAATTTTTGGGAAGTGTACTTGAAAAGTGAAACTGAGTGCAAGTTGTTAGCCTGACATAAACTGAGTGACTGAGTGAACAAATAATGCCCTTGTGAGGAAGGTAGTTGTTTGGATTTGGTGATCTCCCTCTTGTGTGTGACTTAGATCCCCTGCTTAGATTTCTGATTGTTTTCATGATGAAACTCTCAATGGTTTGGAATAAATGAATGTGGGATTGCCTGCTTTGAAAAGGGGGAACAATGAAGAAAAACTGCTTGTGATGTATTGCTTGAATGTGTGCAATGTTGATTGAATCTTTTGAGCTTGCCAGGTCTTGAGTCTTTTTGATTTTTGAGTCTTAGTTTGCTTGGGGACAAGCAAAGTTTAAGTTTAGGGTATTTTGATAAGCCTCTGGCTCATCTAGTTTTATAGCTAGTATGACCAGGGTTTTGTGCAAATTATATCGTGTTTTCACCCAAATTAGATTAGATTGTCCTCAAGCAAGGTTTTGAGTCTCTAGAGTAGTTTTAAGTTAATTTAGCTAGTTTTAAGTCAGAATAATACACTTATGCTTACTTCCTTGTTTTCGTGAAGTAGAAGCTAGAAAAATAAAGAACAGGGTCTCGCCCCGCGAAGGACACGCCGCCACGCGACCCCGAGCCCCGACTGCTCCAAGAAATTGCTAAGTCTCCGGGTCGCCGCGCACAAGAAGGTCTCGCCCCGCGAGCCTTGCAAACCTGAAAAAGTCGGGAGACGATCACGGCTTGCCCGTGTCGAAGGTCATGGCCGTGGCAGTTTGAAGTCAAGAGTCTCGCCTCGCGAGTATTCCTTCGCCTCGCGAACTGGGAAGTCGAGAGCATCACTAGTTGGGCCCTCGATGGCCATAACGGGCGAAGGGAGAAAACTCTTTCACATCCTCGCCTCGCGAGAAACACTTCGCCGCGCCGGAATGCCAAGGGTTGGCCGATAGCTCATGAAATTCACCTCGCGAATGGTTGTTCGCCTCGAACCGCCTAAATTCTGAATTTGTATAAAAGGTGTTCTGAACATTTTGTAAAGACTTTTGCTTCTCCATTTTTCTTTTTTACACTTTTCTCTCGTGATTTCGTTTGTGCTATGGAGAACTAAATCCTTAGGATTGATCTATTGTAATTGATTTCCACATACTTGAGGTTCTTATACTTTCCCTGCTTTTGCATGCTTTTCCCTCTTCAATGCCATGCCTTGTATTTCTGCTTGTTTAATTCAGGAGTATAATGCATTGTATTGATTTATTTCCTGGTGATATCATGTTCCTATAATCAATCGCGCTTGTTTAATTCGCGTGTGATGCGTTCATGTTCGCTTAGTTCATGAGGGCTTAACCCCGCTTGTTTAATTCGGGAATAGGGACATGTATCTCAGAGCAGGGTTTCGCTTTGTAAATTGTTGTTACAACCGGAGGGGGATAAGATTTTGCTTAGGGGCTTGGAAGTTGCATGAACCTATGATAGTGGGAAATCAAGAGCAATAGATTAATCTGCCTTTGACTATTGATAACCTCCTTGAACCGCTTGCTTTCAATCGCTTCCTGTCTTTAATATTTTGTTTGTTTCTTACTTGCACTCCAACCCAAACCCCCCCCCAAAACTTATTTTTGTGAAAGATAATATTCTCGTAGTCCTTGAGAGACGACATCCGAATTGTCGCACTATACTACGGCTTTTAAACCCGCCGTCCTTTTTGGCAGCTAGGCGCGACAAACGACCTGTGGCTCCAACAGACCAAAGAAGTACAAATTGGCCCAGCTTAGGTCCTATATGACCTAAAAAGTCCATTTGGGCTCTATTAGGGATCAAACAAGTCCATTTGGGCTCCAATAGGACCAAAGAAGTACAAATTGGCCCACTTAGGTCCTATATGACCTAAAAAGTGCATTTTGGCTCTATTAGGATCAAACAAGTCCATTTGGGCTCCAATAGGACGAAAGAAGTACAAATTGGCCAAAATAGGTCCTATATGACCTAAAAAGTCCATTTGGGCTCTATTAGGATCAAACAAGTCCATTTGGGCTCCAATAGGACCAAAGAAGTACAAATTGGCCCAGTTAGGTCCTATATGACCTAAAAAGTGCATTTTGGCTATATTAGGATCAGACAAGTCCATTTGGGCTCCAATAGGACCAAAGAAGTACAAATTGGCCCAGTTAGGTCCTATATGACCTAAAAAGTCCACAATGGGCTCTATTAGGATCAAACAAGTCCATTTGGGCTCCAATAGGACCAAAGAAGTACAAATTGTCCCAGATAGGTCCTATATGACCTAAAAAGTCCATTTGGGCTCTATTAGGATCAAACAAGTCCATTTGGGCTCCAATAGGACCAAAGAAGTACAAATTGGCCCAGATAGGTCCTAGATGACCTAAAAAGTCCATTTGGGCTCTATTAGGATCAAACAAGTCCATTTGGGATCCAATAGACCAAAGAAGTACAAATTGGCCCACTAGGTCCAATATGACCTAAAAAGTGCATTTTGGCTCTATTAGGATCAAACAAGTCCATTTGGGCTCCAATAGACCAAAGAAGTACAAATTGGACCAGCTAGGTCCTATATGACCTAAAAAGTGCATTTTGGCTCTATTAGGATCAAACAAGTCCATTCGGCTCAAACAGACCAAAGAAGTACAAATTGACACAGCTTAGGTCCTTTATGACCTAACAAGTCCATTTGGGCTGTATTAGGATCAAACAAGTCCATTGGGCTCTATTAGGTCAAACAAGTCCAGTTGGGATCCATTAGGACCAAAGAAGTACAAATTGGCCCAGCTTAGGTCCTATATGACCTAAAAAGTCCATTTGGGCTCTATTAGGATCAAACAAGTCCATTTGGGCTCCAATAGGACCAAAGAAGTACAAATTGGCCCAGCTTAGGTCTTAAATGACCTAAAAAGTGCATTTTGGCTCTATTGGGATCAAACAAGTCCATTTGGGCTCCAATAGACCAAAGAAGTACGATTTGGCCCTATTAGGTCCTCGTATGACCTAAAAAGTCCATTTGGGCTCTATTAGGATCAAACAAGTCCATTTGGGATCCAATAGGACCAAAGAAGTACAATTGGCCCATTAGGTCCTATATGACCTAAAAAGTGGATTTTGGCTCTATTAGGATCAAACAAGTCCATTTGGGCTCCAATTGACCAAAGAAGTACAATTTGGCACAGTTAGGTCCTTTATGACCTAACATGTCCATTTGGGGTTCTATTTGGATCAAACAAGTACATTTGGGCTCTATTAGGGTCAAACAAGTCCATTTGGGCTCCATTAGGACCAAAGAAGTACAAATTGGCCCAGCTTAGGGTCCTATATGACCTAAAAGTGCATTTTAGCTCTATTAGGATCAAACAAGTCCATTTGGGCTCCAATAGGACCAAAGAAGTACAAATTGACCCAAGTTTAGGTCCTATATGACCTAAAAAGTGCATTTTAGCTCTATTAGATCAAACAAGTCCATTTGGGCTCCAATAGACCAAAGAAGTACAAATTGACCCAGTTAGGTCCTATATGACCTAAAAAGTCCACAATGAGCTCTATTAGGGTCAAACAAGTCCATTTGGGCTCCATTAGACCATAGAATTACAATTAGGCCGTTTGGGCGATTGGCCCAACTAGGTCCTAACAAGTCAATTTGGGCTCTATTAGGATCAAACAAGTCCATTTGGACCAAAGAAGTACAAATTGGCCCAATTGGGTCCTTTATGACCTAACAAGTCCATTTGGGCTCTATTAGGGTCAAACAAGTCCATTTGGGCTCTATTAGGTAAAACAAGTCCATTTGGGCTCCATTAGGACCAAAGAAGTACAAATTGGCCCAAGTAGATCCTTTATGACCTAACAGTCCATTTGGGCTCTACTAGGACCACACAAGCCCATTTGGGCTCTATTAGGATCAAACAAGTCCATGTGGGCTCCAATAGGACCAAAGAAGTACAATTGGCACAGTTAGGTCCTTTATGACCTAACATGTCCATTAGGGTTCTATTTGGATCAAACAAGTCCATTTGGGCTCTATTAGGGTCAAACAAGTCCATTTGGGCTCCATTAGGACCAAAGAAGTACAAATTGGCCCAGCTTAGGGTCCTATATGACCTAAAAGTCCATTTGGGCTCTATTAGGATCAAACAAGTCCATTAGGCTCCAATAGGACCAAAGAAGTACAAATTCGCCAGCTTAGGTTTTTAATGACCTAAAAGTGTATTTTACCTCTATTAGGATCAAACAAGTCCATTATGGCTCCAATAGGACCAAAGAAGTACAATTTGGCCCAGTTAGGTCCTATATGAACAAAAAAGTGCATATTGGCTATATTAGTATCAGAAAACTCCATTATGGCTCCAATAGGACCAAAGAAGTACAAATTGGCCCAGTTAGGTCCTATATGACCTAAAAAGTCCACAATGGGCTCTATTAGGATCAAATAAGTCCATTTGGGCTCCAATAGGACCAAAGAAGTACAAATTGGCCCAGATAGGTCCTATATGACCTAAAAAGTCCATTTGGGCTCTATTAGGATCAAACAAGTCCATTTGGGCTCCAATAGGACCAAAGAAGTACAAATTGGCCCAGATAGGTCCTATATGACCTAAAAAGTCCATTTGGGCTCTATTAGGATCAAACAAGTCCATTTGGGATCCAATACGACCAAAGAAGTACAAATTGGCCCAGCTAGGTCCAATATGACCTAAAAAGTGCATTTTGGCTCTATTAGGATCAAACAAGTCCATTTGGGCTCCAATAGGACCAAAGAAGTACAAATTGGCCCAACTAGGTCCTATATGACCTAAAAAGTGCATTTTGGCTCTATTAGGATCAAACAAGTCCATTTGGGCTCCAACACGACCACAGAAGAACAAATTGACACAGTTAGGTCCTTTATGACCTAACAAGTCCATTTGGGCTCTATTAGGATCAAACAAGTCCATTTGGGCTCTATTAGGGTCAAACAAGTCCATTAGGGTCAAACAAATCCAGTTGGGATCTATTAGGACCAAAGAAGTACAAATTGGCCCAGTTAGGTCCTATATGACCTAAAAAGTCCATTTGGGCTCTATTAGGATCAAACAAGTCCATTTGGGCTCCAATAGGACCAAAGAAGTACAAATTGGCCCAGCTTAGGTCTTAAATGACCTAAAAAGTGCATTTTGGCTCTATTAGGATCAAACAAGTCCATTTGGGCTCCAATAGGACCAAAGAAGTACAATTTGGCCTCGGTAGGTCCCGTATGACCTAAAAAGTCCACTTGGGCTCTATTAGGATCAAACAAGTCCATTTGGGCTCCAATAGGACCAAAGAAGTACAAAATGGCCCAGTTAGGTCCTATATGACCTAAAAAGTGCATTTTGGCTCTATTAGGATCAAACAAGTCCATTTGGGCTCCAATAGGACCAAAGAAGTACAAATTGGCACGGTTAGGTCCTTTATGACCTAACATGTCCATTTGGGCTCTATTTGGATCAAACAAGTCCATTTGGGCTCTATTAGGGTCAAACAAGTCCATTTGGGCTCCATTAGGACCAAAGAAGCACAAATTGGCCCAGTTAGATCCTTTATGACCTAACAGGTCCATTTGGGCTCTACTAGGATCACACAAGCCCATTTGGGCTCTATTAGGATCAGACAAGTCCATGTGGGCTCCAATAGGACCAAAGAAGTACAAATTGGCCCAGTTAGGTCCTCGTATGACCTAAAAAGTCCATTTGGGCTCTATTAGGATCAAACAAGTCCGTTTGGGCTCCAATAGACCAAACAAGTACAAATTGGCACAGATAGGTCCTTTATGACCTAACAAGTCCATTTGGGCTCATTAGGATGAAACAAGTCCATTTGGGCTCCAATAGGACCAAAGAAGTACAAATTGGCCCAGTTAGGTCCTATATGACGAAAAAGTGCATTTGGGCTCCATTAGGATCAAACAAGTCAATTTGGGCTCCAATAGGACCAAAGAAGTACAAATTGGCACAGATTAGGTCCTTTATGACCTAACAAGTTCATTTGGGCTCTATTAGGATCAAACAAGTCCATTTGGGCTCTATTAGGTCAAAGAAGTTCATTTGGGCTCCATTAGGACCAAAGAAGTATAAATTGGCCCAGCTTAGGTCCTATATGACCTAAAAAGTCCATTTGGGCTCTATTAGGATCAAACAAGTCCATTTGGGCTCCAATAGGACCAAAGAAGTACAAATTGGCCCAGCTTAGGTCTTAAATGACCTAAAAGTGCATTTTGACTCTATTAGGATCAAACAAGTCCATTTGGGCTCCAATAGACCAAAAAGTACAAATTGGCCCCGTGAGGTCCTCGTATGACCTAAAAAGTCCATTTGGGCTCTATTAGGATCAAACAAGTCCATTTGGGATCCAATAGACCAAAGAAGTACAAATTGGCCCATTAGGTCTTATATGACCTAAAAAGTGCATTTTGGCTCTATTAGGATCAAACAAGTCCATTTGGGCTCCAATAGACCAAAGAAGTACAAATTGGCACAGTTAGGTCCTTTATGACCTAACATGTCCATTTGGGCTCTATTTGGACCTAAAAAGTCCATTTGGGCTCTATTAGGGTCAATCAAGTCCATTTGGGCTCCAATAGTACCAAAGAAGTACAAATTGGCCCAGTTAGGTCCTATATGACCTAAAAAGTGCATTTTGGCTCTATTAGGATCAAACAAGTCCATTTGGGCTCCAATAGGACCAAAGAAGTACAAATTGGCACAGATAGGTCCTATATGACCTAAAAAGTCCATTTGGGCTCTATTAGGATCAAACAAGTCCATTTGGGGTCCAATAGGACCAAAGAAGTACAAATTGGCAAAGTTAGGTCCTATATGACCTAAAATGTCCATTTGGGCTCTAAAAGGATCAAACAAATCCATTTGGGCTCCAATAGGACCAAAGAAGTACAAATTGGCCCAGTTAGGTCCTATATGACCTAAAAAGTCCATTTGGGCACTATTAGGATCAAACAAGTCCATTTGGGCTCCATTAGGACCAAAGATGTACAAATTGGCCCAGTTAGGTCCTATATGACCCAAAAAGTCCATTCGGGCTCTATTAGGATCAAACAGTTCATTTGGGCTCCATTAGGACCAAAGAATTACAATTTGGCCGCTCAAGGCGATTGGCCCAACTAGGTCCTAACAAGTCGATTTGGGATCTATTAGGATCAAAGAAGTCCATTTGGACTCCATTTGGACCAAAGAAGTACAAATTGGCCCAGCTTAGGTCCTTTATGACCAAACAAGTCCATTTGGGCTCTATTAGGATCAAACAAGTCCATTTGGGCTCTATTAGGGTCAAACAAGTCCATTTGGGCTCCATTAGGACCAAAGAAGTACAAATTGGCCCAGCTTAGGTCCTTCATGACCTAACAAGTCCATTTGGGCTCTATTTGGATCAAATAAGTCCATTTTGGCTCCATTAGGACCAAAGAAGTACAAATTGGACAGTTAGGTCCTTTATGACCTAACAAGTCCATTTGGGCTCTATTAGGATCAAACAAGTCCATTTGGGCTCTATTAGGTCAAACAAGTCCATTTGGGCTCCATTAGGAGCAAAGAAGTACAAATTGGCCCAGCTAGGTCCTATATGACCTAAAAAGTGCATTTGGGCTCTATTAGATCAAACAAGTTCATTTGGGCTCCAATAGGACCAAAGAAGTACAAATTGGCCCAGTTAGGTCCTATATGACCTAAAAAGTCCATTTGGGGCTCTATTAGGATCAAACAAGTCCATTTGGGCTCCAATAGGACCAAAGAAGTACAAATTGGCCCTGGATAGGTCCTATATGACCTAAAAAGTCCATTTGGGCTCTATTAGGATCAAACAAGTCCAATTGGGCTCCAATAGGACCAAAGAAGTACAAATTGGCCCGCTTAGGTCCTATATGACCTAAAAAGTGCATTTTGGCTATATTAAGATCAAACAAGTCCATTTGGGCTCCAATAGGACCAAAGAAGTACAAATTGGCCCAGATAGGTCTTATATAACCTAAAAGTCCATTTGGGCTCTATTAGGATCAAACAAGTCCATTTGGGCTCCAATAGGACCAAAGAAGCATAAATTGGCGTAGTTAGGTCCTATATGACCTAAAAAGTCCATTTGGGCTCTATTAGGATCAAACAAGTCCATTTGGGCTAAAATAGACCAAAGAAGTACAAATTGGCCCGTATAGGTCCTATATGACCTAAAAAGTCCATTTGGGCTCTATTAGGATCAAACAAGTCCATTTGGGCTCCAATAGACCAAAGAAGTACAAATTGACCTGGATAGGTCCTATATGACCTAAAAAGTCCATTTGGGCTCTATTAGGATCAAACAAGTCCATTTGGGCTCCAATAGGACCAAAGAAGCATAAATTGGTGCAGTTTAGGTCCTATATGACCTAAAAAGTCAATTTGGGCTCTATTAGGATCAAACAAGTCCATTAGGGTTCCAATTGGACCAAAGAAGTACAAATTGGCACAGTTTAGGTCCTTTATGACCTAACAAGTCCATTTGGGCTCTATTAGGATCAAACAAGTCCATTTGTGGTCTATTAGGGAAGTTCATTTTGGCTCGATTAGGACCAACGAAGTACAATTAGCCTGAGTTAGGTCCTATATGACCTAAAAAGTCTATTTGGGCTCTATTAGGATCAAACACTTCCATTTGGGCCCAATAGACCAAAGAAGTACAAATTGGCCCGCTTAGGTCCTATATGACCTAAAAAGTGCATTTGGGCTCTATTAGATCAAACAAGTCCATTTGGGCTCCAATAAGACCAAAGAAGTACAAATTGGCCCAATTAGGTCCTATATGACCTAAAAGTCCATCTGGCTCTATTAGGATCAAACAAGTCCATTTGGGCTCCAATATGACCAAAGAAGTCCAAATTCTCCGATTGCTGTCCTATTTTACCTATACAGTCCATGTGGGCTCTATTAGGATCAAACAAGTCCATTTGGGCTCCAATAGGACCAAAGAAGTACAAATTGGCCCAGATCGGTCCTATATGACCTAAAAAGTCCATTTGTGCTCTATTAGGATCAAACAAGTCCATTAGGGTTCCAATTGGACCAAAGAAGTACAAATTAGCACAGTTAGGTCCTTTTGACCTAAAAGTTCATTTGGGCTCTATTAGGTTCAAACAAGTTGATTTTGGCTCCAATAGACCAACGAAGTACAATTGGGCCAATCGGGGCAATGGACCCAATAGGTCCTACAGACGATCGGCTTTATTAGGATCAAACAAGTCCATTTGGGCTTTATTAGGGTCAAACAAGTCCTTTAGGGCTCCATTAGACCAAATAAGTACAAATTGGCCCAGTAGGTCCTATATGACCTAACAAGTCCATTCGGGCTCTATTAGGATCAAACAAGTCCATTTGGGCTCTAATAGGACCAAAGAAGTACAAATTGACCCGGTTAGGTCCTATATGACCTAAAATGTCCATTGGGCTCTATTAGGATCAAACAAGTGCATTTCGGCCCAATAGACCAAAGAAGTACAAATTGGCCCGCTTAGGTCCTATATGACCTAAAAAGTCCATTTGGGCTCTATTAGGATCAAACAAGTCCATTTGGGCTCCAATAGGACCAAAGAAGTACAAATTGGCCCAGATAGGTCCTATGTGGCCTAAAAAGTCCATTTGGGATCTATTAGGATCAAACAAGTCCATTTGGGCTCCAATAGACCAAAGAAGTACAAATTGGCCCATTAGGTCCTATATGACCTAAAAAGTCCATTTGGGCTCTATTAGGTTCAAACAAGTCCATTTTGGCTCCAATAGACCAAAGAAGTACAAATTGGCCCATTAGGTCCTTTTGACATAAAAAGTCCATTTGGGCTCTATTAGGTTCAAACAAGTCCATTTTGGCTCCAATAGACCAACGAAGCACAATTGGGCCGATCGGGAATGGGCCCAATTATGTCCTAACAGGTCGATTGGGCTTTATTAGGATCAAACAAGTCCATTTGGGCTCTATTAGGGTCAAACAAGTCCTTTTGGGCTCCATTAGGACCAAATAAGTACAAATTGGCCCAGCTAGGTCCTTTATGACCTAACAAGTCCATTTGGGCTCTACTAGGATCAAACAAGTCCATTCGGGCTCTATTAGGATCAAACAAGTCCATTTGGGCTTTACCGATCACACAAGTCCATTTGGGCTATATTAGGTCAAACAAGTCCATTTGGGCACCAATAGACCAAAGAAGTACAAATTGGCCCAGCTTAGGTCCTATATGACCTAAAAAGTCCATTTGGGCTCTATTAGGATCAAACAAGTCCATTTGGACTCCAATAGGACCAAAGATGAACAAATTGGCCCAGATAGGTCCTATATGCACAAAAAAGTCACTTTGGGCTAAATTAGGATCAAACAAGTCCATTTGGGCTCCAATAGGACCAAAGAAGTACAAATTGGCCCAGCTTAGGTCCTATATGACCCAACAAGTCCATTCGGGGCTCTATTAGGATCAAACAAGTCCATTGGGGCCCCAATAGACCAAAGAAGTACAAATTGGCCCAGATAGGTCCTATATGACCTAAAAAGTCCATTTGGGCTCTATTAGGATCAAACAAGTCCATTTGGGCTCCAATAGGACCAAAGAAGAATTGGCCCAGCTAGGTCCTATATGACCTAAAAGCCCATTCGGGCTCTATTAGGATCAAACAAGTCCATTTGGGCTCCAATTGACCAAAGAAGTACAAATTAGCACACTAGGTCCTTTATGACCTAACAAGTCCATTTGGGCTCTATTAGGATCAAACAAGTCCATTCGGGCTCTATTAGGTCAAAGTCCATTTGGGCTCCATTAGACCAACGAAGTACAAATTGGCCTAGTTAGGTCCTATATGACCTAAAAGTCCATTTGGCTCTATTAGGATCAAACAAGTCCATTTGGGCTCCAATAGACTAAAGAAGTACAATTGGCCCATTTAGGTCCTATATGACCTAAAAGTGCATTCGGCTCTATTAGGATCAAACAAGTCCATTTGGGCCCAATAGACCAAAGAAGTACAAATTGGCCCAGTTAGTCCTATATGACCTAAAAAGTCCATTTGGGCTCTATTAGGATCAAACAAGTCCATTTGGGCTCCAATAGACCAAAGAAGTACAAATTGGCCCATTAGGTTCTATATGACCTAAAAGTCCATTCGGGCTCTATTAGGATCAAACAAGTCCATTTTGGCTCCAATGGACCAAAGAAGTACAAATTGGCCCAGCAGGTCCTTATGACCTAAAAAGTCCATTTGGGCTCTACTAGGATTAAACAGTCCATTTGGGTGGGGTTAGACCAAAGTCCATTTGGGCCTATTAGATCAAACAAGTCCATTTGGGCTCCAATAGGACTAAAGAAGTACAAATTGGCCCAATTAGGTCCTATATGACCTAAAAAGTCCATTGGGCTCTATTAGGATCAAACAAGTCCATTTGGGCTCAATAGACCAAAGAAGTACAAATTGGCCCAGGGAGTCCTATAGACTAAAAGTCCATTTGGGCTCTATTAGGATCAAACAAGTCCATTTGGCTCCAATAGACCAAAGAAGTACAAATTGGCCCAGAGGTCCTATATGACCAAAAAGTGCATTTTGGCTCTATTAGGATCAAACAAGTCCATTTGGGCTCCAATAGACCAAAGAAGTACAAATTGGCCAGAGGTCCTATATGACCTAAAAAGTCCATTTGGGCTCTATTAGGATCAAACAAGTCCATTCGGGCTCCAATAGGACCAAAGAAGTACAATTGGCCCAGTAGGTCCTATATGACCTAAAAAGTCCATTTGGCTCTATTAGATTCAAACAAGTCCATTTTGCTCCAACAGACCAAAGAAGTACAAATTGGCCTAGGTCCTTTATGACCTAAAAAGTCCATTTGGGCTCTATTAGGATCAAACAAGTCCATTGTTCATTGGCTCCATTAGAGCAAAGAAGTACAAATTGGCCCAGCTAGGTCCTATATGACCTAAAAAGTCCATTTGGGCTCTATTAGACAAATAAGTCCATTTGGGCTCCAATAGACCAAAGAAGTACAATGGCCCACTAGGTCCTATATGACCTAAAAAGTCCATTTGGGCTCTATTAGGATCAAACAAGTCCATTTGGGGCTCCAATAGGACCAAAGAAGACAATTGGCCCAGCTAGGTCCTATATGACCTAAAAAGTCCATTTGGGCTCTATTAGGATCAAACAAGTCCATTTGGGCTCCAATAGACCAAAGAAGTAAATTGGCCTAGGCTATATGACCTAAAAAGTCCATTTGGGCTCTATTAGGATCAAACAAGTCCATTTGGGCTCCAATAGACCAAAGAAGTACAAATTGGCTCAGCTTAGGTCCTTTATGACCTAAAAGTCCATTTGGGCTCTATTAGATCAAACAAGTCCATTTGGGGTTATTAGCAGACCAGAAGTACAATTGGCCCAGTTAGGTCCTATATGACCTAAAAGTCCATTTCTCTATTAGGATCAAACAAGTCCATTTGGGCTCCAATAGGACCAAAGAAGTACAAATTGGCCCAGTTAGGTCCTATATGACCTAAAAAGTCCATTCGGCCTATTAGGATCAAACAAGTCCATTCGGGCTCCAATAGACCAAAGAAGTACAAATTGGCCCAGTTAGGTCCTATATGACCTAAAAAGTCCATTTGGGCTCTATTAGATCAAACAAGTCCATTTGGGCTCCAATAGACCAAAGAAGTACAATTGGCCCAGTAGGTCCTATATGACCTAAAAGTCCATTTGGGCCTATTAGATCAAACAAGTCCATTTGGGCTCCAATAGACCAAAGAAGTACAAATTGGCCCAATTAGGTCCTATATGACCTAAAAGTCCATTTTGGCTCTATTAGGATCAAACAAGTCCATTCGGGCTCCAATAGACCAAAGAAGTACAAATTGGCCCAGAGGTCCTATATGACCTAAAAGTCCATTTGGGCTCTATTAGGATCAAACAAGTCCATTTGGGCTCCAATAGGACCAAAGAAGTACAAATTGGCCCATTAGGTCCTATATGACCTAAAAAGTCCATTCGGGCTCTATTAGGATCAAACAAGTCCATTTGGGCTCCAATAGACTAAAGAAGTACAAATTGGCCCAGCTTAGGTCCTATATGACCTAAAAAGTCCATTCTGGCTCTATTAGGATCAAACAAGTCCATTCGGGCTCCAATAGACCAAAGAAGTACAAATTGGCCCAACAGGTCCTATATGACCTAAAAAGTCCATTCGGGCTCTATTAGGATCAAACAAGTCCATTTGGGCTCCATTAGACCAAGAAGTACAATTGGCCCAGAGGTCCTATATGACCTAAAAGTCCATTTGGGTCTATTAGGGTCAAACAAGTCCATTTGGGCTCCAATAGGACCAAAGAAGTACAAATTGGCCCAGGTCCTATATGACCTAACAAGTCCATTTGGGCTCTATTAGGATCAAACAAGTCCATTTGGGCTCATTAGGAAACAAGTGCCATGGGTCCTATATGACCTAAAAGTCCATTTGGGCTCTAGGATCAAACAAGTCCATTTGGACTCCATTTAGACCAAAGAAGTACAAATTGGCCCAGTTAGGTCCTATATGACCTAAAAAGTCCATTACGGCTCTATTAGGATCAAACAAGTCCATTTGGGCTCCAATAGGACCAAAGAAGTACAAATTGGCCCAGTTAGGTCCTGTATGACCTAAAAAGTCCATTTGGGTTCTATTAGGATCAAACAAGTCCATTTGGGCTCCATTAGGACCAAAGAAGTACAAATTGGCCCGCTAGGTCCTATATGACCTAAAAAGTCCATTTGGGCTCTATTAGGATCAAACAAGTCCATTTGGGCTCCAATAGACCAAGAAGTACAAATTGGCCCAGTTAGGTCCTATATGACCTAAAAAGTCCATTCGGCTCTATTAGGTCAAACAAGTCCATTTGGGCTCCATTAGGACCAAAGAAGTACAATTGGCCCAGTTAGGTCCTATATGACCTAAAAGTCCATTTGGGCTTTATTAGGATCAAACAAGTCCATTCGGGCTCCAATAGGACCAAAGAAGTACTGGCCCAGTAGGTCCTATATGACCTAAAAAGTCCATTTTGGCTCTATTAGGATCAAACAAGTCCATTTGGGGCTCCATTAGACCAAAGAAGTACAAATTGGCCAGCTAGGTCCTATATGACCTGAAAAGTCCATTTGGGCTCTATTAGATCAAACAAGTCCATTTGGGCTCTAATAGACCAAAGAAGTACAAATTGGCCCATAGGTCCTTTATGACCTAACAAGTCCATTCGGGCTCTATTAGGATCAAACAAGTCCATTTGGCTCCATTAGGGCAAAGTATTTCCAGTCCTTGGATCAAACAAGTCCATTTGGGCTCCAATAGACCAAGAAGTACAAATTGGCCTAGTTAGGTCCTATATGACCTAACAAGTCCATTTGGGCTCTATTAGGTCAAACAAGTCCATTTGGGCTCCAATTAGACCAAAGAGTACAATTGGCCCAGGGGTCCTATGACCTAAAAAGTCCATTTGGCTATTAGGTCAAACAAGTCCATTTGGGCTCCAATAGACCAAAGAAGTACAAATTGGCCCAGCTAGGTCCTATATGACCTAAAAAGTCCATTTTGGCTCTAATAGATCAAACAAGTCCATTCGGGGCTCCAATAGACCAAAGAAGTACAAATTGGCCCAGTTAGGTCCTATATGACCAAAAAGTCCATTTGGGCTCTATTAGATCAAACAAGTCCATTTGGGCTCCAATAGACCAAAGAAGTACAAATTGGCCCAGCTAGGTCCTATATGACCTAAAAGTCCATTTGGGCTCTATTAGGATCAAACAAGTCCTTTGCCACACCAAAGAAGTACAAATTGGCCCAGTTAGGTCCTATATGACCTAAAAAGTCCATTTGGGCTCTATTAGGATCAAACAAGTCCATTTGGGCTCCAATAGACCAAAGAAGTACAAATTGGCCCATTAGGTCCTATATGACCTAAAAAGTCCATTTGGCTCTATTAGGATCAAACAAGTCCATTTGGGGCTCCAATAGGACCAAAGAAGCACAAATTGGCCCGCTTAGGTCCTATATGACCTAAAAAGTCCATTCGGGCTCTATTAGGATCAAACAAGTCCATTTGGGCTCTAATAGGACTAAAGAAGTACAAATTGGCCCAGTAGGTCCTATATGACCTAAAAAGTCCATTCGGGCTCTATTAGGATCAAACAAGTCCATTTGGGCTCCATTAGACCAAACAAGTCCAAATTGGCCCAGGTCCTTTAGACCTAAAAGTCCATTTGGTCATTAGGCACTGCTCCAAAAGTCCAGGTCCTTAGGGTTAAAAAGTCCATTTGGGCTCTATTAGGATCAAACAAGTCCATTTGGGCTCCATTAGGACTAAAGAAGTACAAATTGGCCTAGTTAGGTCCTATATGACCTAAAAAGTCCATTTGGGCCTATTAGGGTCAAACAAGTCCATTTGGGCTCCAATAGACCAAAGAAGTACAAATTGGCCCAGTTAGGTCCTATATGACCTAAAAAGCCATTTGGCTCTATTAGGATCAAACAAGTCCATTTGGGCTCTATAGACCAAAGAAGTACAAATTGGCCCAGGTCCTATATGACCCAAAAGCCATTTTGGCTCTATTAGGTTCAAACAAGTCCATTTGGGCTCCAATAGACCAAAGGTACAATTGGCCCAGCTAGGTCCTATATGACTAAAAAGCCATTTGGCTCTATTAGGTCAAAAAGTCCATTTGGGCTCCAATAGACCAAGAAGTGCAATTGGCGGTCCTATAGGACCTAAAAAGTCCATTTGGGCTTTATTAGGATCAAACAAGTCCATTTGGGCTCCATTAGGACCAAAGGACAAATTCCGTTAGGTCCTAATGACCAAAAAGTCCATTTGGCTCTATTAGGATCAAACAAGTCCATTTGGGCTCCAATAGGCCAAAGAAGACAACTTGCCCAGTTAGGTCCTATATGACCTAAAAGCCCATTTGGGCTCTATTAGGATCAAACAAGTCCATTTGGGCTCCAATAGGACCAAAGAAGTACAAATTGGCCCAAGGTCCTATATGACCTAAAAAGCCATTTGGGGCTCTATTAGGTCAAACAAGTCCATTTGGGCTCCAATAGACCAAAGATACAATTGGCCCAGCTTAGGTCCTATATGACCCAAAAAGTCCATTCGGCTCTATTAGGATCAACAACCACTGGCTCCATTAGGACCAAAGAAGTACAAATTGGCCCAGTTAGGTCCTATATGACCTAAAAAGTCCATTTGGGCTCTATTAGGATCAAACAAGTCCATTTCGCTCCAATAGGACCAAAGAAGTACAAATTGGCCCAGCTTAGGTCCTATGACCTAAAAAGTCCATTGGGGCTCATTAGGATCAAAAAGTCCATTTGGGCTCCAATAGACCAAAGAAGGACAATTGGCCCGTTAGGTCCTATATGACCTAAAAGTCCATTTGGGCTCTATTAGGATCAAACAAGTCCATCTGGGCTCCAAAGGACCAAAGAAGTACAAATTGGCACAATAGGTCCTTTATGACCTAAAAGTCCATTTGGCTCTATTAGGATCAAACAAGTCCATTCGGGTTATTAGGTCAAACAAGTCCATTTGGGCCCAATAGACCAAAGAAGTACAAATTGGCCCAGTTAGGTCCCATATGACCCAAAAGTCCATTTTGGCTCTACTAGGATCAAACAAGTCCATTTGGGCCCACAGACTAAAGAAGTACAATTGGCCTTAGGTCCTATATGACCTAAAAGCATTTTGGCTCTATTAGGGTCAAACAAGTCCATTTGGGCTCCAATAGGACCAAAGAAGTACAAATTAGCCCCGTAGGTCCTATATGACCTAAAAAGTCCATTTGGGCTCTATTAGGATCAAACAAGTCCATTTGGGCTCCAATAGACCAAAGAAGTACAAATTGCCCATGCCGGTCCTATATGACCTAAAAAGTCCATTTGGGCTCTATTAGGATCAAACAAGTCCATTCGGGCTCTGGGTCCGTCCTTGGCTCCTGACCAAAGCAGTACAAATTGGCCCAGATAGGTCCTATATGACCTAAAAAGTCCATTTGGGGCTCTATTAGGATCAAACAAGTCCATTCGGGCTCCAATAGACCAAAGAAGTACAATGGCCCATGGTCCTATATGACCAAAAAGTCCATTTTGGCTCTATTAGGTCAAACAAGTCCATTGGGCTCCATTAGGACCAAAGAAGTACAAATTGGCCCGCGTAGGTCCTATATGACCTAAAAAGCCATTTGGGCTCTATTAGGATCAAACAAGTCCATTCGGGCTCCAATAGACCAAAGAAGTACAAATTGGCCTAGCTAGGTCCTATGACCTAAAAGTCCATTCGGGCTCTATTAGGATCAAACAAGTCCATTTGGGCTCCAATAGGACCAAAGAAGTACAAAGGCCCAGTCAGTCCTATATGACCAAAAAGTCCATTTGGGCTCATTAGGATCAAACAAGTCCATTTGGCTCCAATAGACCAAAGAAGTACAAATTGGCCCAGCTTAGGTCCTATATGACCTAAAAGTCCATTTGGGCTCTATTAGGATCAGAAAGTCCATTTGGGCCCAATAGACCAAAGAAGTACAAATGGCTCAGTTAGGTCCTATATGACCTAAAAGTCCATTTGGGCCTATTAGGTCAAACAAGTCCATTTCGGCTCCAATAGGACCAAAGAAGTACAAATTGGCCCAGTTAGGTCCTATATGACCTAAAAAGTCCTTTGGGCTCTATTAGGATCAAACGTCCTGGGTGCGTCCCCCCTCTCCTTGCTGTCAAACAAGTCCATTGGGCTCCAATAGGATCAAACAAGTCCATTAGGGCCCATATGACCTAAAAGTCCATGTCTATTAGCAAATGTCCTTGGGGTCCATAGGACCAAGGAAGTCCATATTGGCCTTGGTCCTATATGACCCCAAAGTCATTTGGCTTATTAGGATCAAACAAGTCCATCTGGGCTCCAATGACCAAAGAAGTACAAATTGGCTCAGCTTAGGTCCTATATGACCTAAAAACCATTTTGGCTCTATTAGGATCAAACAAGTCCATTCGGGCTCCAAAGACCAAAGAGTACAATTGGCCCGTAGTCCTTAGACCTAAAAGTCCATTCGGGGCTCTATTAGGTCAAACAAGTCCATTTGGGCTCCAATAGGACCAAAGAAGTACAAATTAACCAGTAGGTCCTATATGACCTAAATAGTCCAATTGGGCCTATTAGGTCAAACAAGTCCATTTGGGCTCCATTAGGACCAAAGAAGTACAAATTGACCCATAGGTCCTATATGACCTAAAAGTCCATTTGCCTCTATTAGGATCAAACAAGTCCATTCGGGCTCAATAGACCAAAGATCCAATTGGCCGTGGTCCTTTAGACCTAAAGTGCATTTGGGCTCTATTAGGGTCAAACAAGTCCATTCGGGCTCTATTAGACCAAAGAAGTAAAATTGGCCCAGTTAGTCCTTTACCCCCCATGGTCTGATCAACCGTCCATTTGGCTCCACTAGGACCAAGTCCATCCTTTCCTTTAGACCAAAAAGTCCATGTGGCTCTAGGTCCTAGATCAAAAAGTCCATTTGGGCTCTATTAGGATCAAACAAGTCCATTTGGGCCCATTAGGACCAAAGAAACACAAATTGCCCCAGCTAGATCCTAAATGACCTAAAAAGTCCATTTGGGCTCTATTAGGTTCAAACTAGTCCATTTGGGCTCCATTAGGACTAAAGAAGTACAAATTGGCCCAGATAGGTCTATATGACCTAAAAGTCCATTTGGGCTCTATTAGGATCAAACAAGTCCATTTGGGCCCAAGACCAGATCACAAATTGCCCTTAGGTCCTATATGACCTAAAAAGTCCATTTGGGCTCATTAGGACAAACAAGTCCATTTGGGCCCAGACTAAAGAAGTACAAATTGGCCCAATAGGTCCTATATGACCTAAAAAGTCCATTCGGGCTCTATTAGGATCAAACAAGTCCATTCGGGCTCCAACGACCAAAGAAGTACAATTGGCCCAGCTTAGGTCCTATATGACCTAAAAGCCATTTGGCTCTATTAGGATCAAACAAGTCCATTTGGGCTCCAATAGACCAAAGAAGTAAAATTGGCCTAGTTAGGTCCTATATGACCTAAAAAGTCCATTCGGGCTCTATTAGATCAAACAAGTCCATTCGGGCCAATAGACCAAAGAAGTACAAATTGGCCCAGCTAGGTCCTATATGACCTAAAAAGCCATTTGGCTCTATTAGGATCAAACAAGTCCATTCGGGCTCCAAAAGGACCAAAGAAGTACAAATTGGCCCAGTAGGTCCTAATGACCTAAAAGTGCATTTGGGCTCTATTAGGACAAACAAGTCCATTTGGGCTCCAATAGACCAAAGAAGCACAAATTGGCCCAGCTAGGTCCTATATGACCTAAAAAGTCCACTGTGCTCTATTGGGGATCAAACAAGTCCATTCGGGCTCCATTAGGACCAAAGCATACAAATTGGCTTGATAGGTCCTATATGACCTGGGGTCATTTGGCCTCTATTAGGATGAAATAAGTCCATTTGGGCTCCAATAGACCAAAGAAGTACAAATTGGCTCGATAGGTCCTATATGACCTAAAAAGTCCATTTTGGCTCTATTAGGTCAAACAAGTCCATTTGGGCTCCATTAGACCAAAGATACAAATTGGCCCAGATAGGTCCTATATGACCCAAAAGCCATTTTGGCCTTTAGGATCAAACAAGCCATTGCCCAATAGGACCAAAGAAGTACAAATTGGCCATTAGGTCCTATATGACCTAAAAAACCATTTGGGCTCTATTAGGATCAAACAAGTCCATTCGGGCTCCAATAGACTAAAGAAGTACAAATTGGCCTAGTTAGGTCCTATATGACCTAAAAGTCCATTTGGGCTCTATTAGGATCAAACAAGTCCATTTTGGCTCCAACAGGACAAACCAAAGAAGTACAAATTTGCCCGTCGGTCCTATATGACCTAAAAAGTCCATTTGGGCTCTATTAGGGTCACTCCTTCGCCTCCATTGGGCTCTAACCAAAGAAGTACAAATTGGCCCAATTAGGTCCTATATGACCTAAAAGCGCATTTGGGCTCTATTGGGATCAAACAAGTCCATTCGGGCTCCAATAGACCAAAGAAGTACAAATTGGCCAGTTATGTCCTATATGACCTAAAAGGCATTTTTGCTCTATTAGGATCAAACAAGTCCATTCGGGGCTCCAATAGGACCAAAGAAGTACAATTGGTCCACATAGGTCCTATATGACCTAAAAAGTCCATTTGGGCTCTATTAGACAAACAAGTCCATTTGGGCCCCCATTGGGCCCATTAGGCCAAAGCTTCCCTTTGGGTCCTATATGACCCAAAAGTCCATTTTGGCTCTATTAGACAACAAGTCCATTTGGGCCCACTGGCACCAACACGTCCAATTCCCCTCTTCCCTAAAAGTCCATTTTGCTCTATTAGGATCAAACAAGTCCATTTGGCTCCAATCGACCAGCATATTAATTGGCCCAGGTCCTATATGACCTAAAAAGTCCATTCGGGCTCTATTAGGATCAAACAAGTCCATTTGGGCTCTAATAGACCAAAGAAGTACAAATTGGCCCAAGCAGGTCCTATATGACCTAAAATTCCATTTTGGCTCATTAGGATCAAACAAGTCCATTCGGGGCTTCAATGGACCAAGAAGTATAAATTGGCCAGGTTAGGTCCTATAGACCCAAAATGTCCATTCGTGCTCTATTAGGATCAAATAAGTCCTCCCCACGACTAAGCGCACTTGGCCCAGTTAGTCCCCTATGACCCAAAAAGTCCATCTGGGCTCTATTAGGGTCAAACAAGTCCATTCTGGGCTCCAATAGACCAAAGTAGCTAAATTGTCCCATTGTCCTATAAGACCTTTTAAAAAAGTCCATTTGGGTCTATTAGACCAAACAAGTCCATTTGGGCTCCAATAGGGACCAAAGAAGTACAAATTGGCCCAGCTTATGTCCTATATGACCTAAAAAATCCATTTGGCTCTATTAGGACAAACAAGTTCATTTGGGGTCCACAGACCAAAGAATCAAATTGGCCCGTTAGGTCCTATATGACCTAAAAGTCCATTTGGGCTGATTAGGATCAAATGTCCATTCGTGCTCCAAAGACCAAAGAAGTACAAATGTGCCCAGGTCCAGTCCTATATGACCAAAAAGTCCATTTGCGCTCTATTAGGTCAAACAAGTCCATTCTGGGCTCCAATATTTCCAAAGAAGTAGTAATTGGCCTAGTAGGTCCTATATGACCTAAAAGTCCATTTGGGCTCTAGTAGGATCAAACAAGTCCTTTGGGCCCAACTCAATTAAGTACAAATTGCCTGGCTTAGGTCCTATATGACCTAAAATGTCCATATAATTATTAGGATCAAACTAGTCCTTCGGGCTCCTAGGTCCAAGAAGTACAAATTGGCCCAGTTAGGTCCTATTTGACCTAAAAGTCCATTTTTACTCTATTAGGATCAAACAGTTCATTTGGGCTACCACACACCGAAGAAATAAACACTCAAAGTCCTATATGACCCAACAAGTCCATTTGGCTCTAGATCAAACGTCCATTTGGGCTCCTAATAGGCCAAATAAGTCCAATTGGTCCCATTTTGGGTCCTATCTGACCTAAAAGTCCAGGGGGACTATTAGATCAAATAAGTCCATTCCTCTATTGGGTTAAACAAGTACATATTGGCCTACTTAGGTCCTTATGGACCCAAAAAGTGCATTTTGGCTCTATTAGGATCAAACAAGTTCATTTTGGGGTCTATTAGGACCCAAAGAATTAAAAATTGGGCCCTAACTAGGTCCTATGACCAAAAGTCCATCGGGCTCTATTGATCAAACAAGCTCATTTGGACTCCATGTGATCAAAGAATTACAAATTGGCCCATAGTCCTATATGACCTAGTCCATTTTGGCCACTTAGGATCAAACAATCCATCGGGCTCTAATTGCACAAAGAAGTACATTTTGCTCTGTCCCATATCACTAAAAACGTCCATGTCTATTAGGATCACAACAAAGTCCATTTGGGCTCAATAGGTCAAAAAGTAGCAAATTGCCCCGTTACGTCCTATTGACCCAAAAGTCCATTCGGGCTCTATTAGGAACAAACAAGTCCATTTGTGTTCTAATAGATTAAAGTACAAATTGGCTCAGCTTCGTTCCTATCTGACCTAAAAGTCCATTTGGCTCATTAGGTCAAACAAGCCACTCGGTTCCAATAGACCAAAGAAGTACAAATTTGCCCAAGTTTAGTCCTATATGACCCAAAATTCCATTCGGGGTCTACTAGGAACACGCCTTGGCTCCGGGACCAAAGAAGCACAAAATTGGCCCAGCTAGGTCCTATATGACCCAAAGCATTTTGGCTCTATTAGGATCAAACAAGTCCATCTAAAATGGTCATAACTAGCATAAATTATTCACTTAGGTCCTATATGACCTAAAATGTCCAGGTCGGGCCTCTATTACATCAACAAAACCATTTAGCCCAATTGGTTCAGCAAATAACAAATTGGGTCATGCGAGAGTCCTATTTGACCAAAAAGTGCATTTGGCTCTATTAGGGATCAAACAAGTTCATTTGCAATTCAACAGGACCAAAGAAGCACAAATTGGTACCCAGTTAGGGTCCTATATGACCTGCAAAAATATCCAGTTGGGCTCTATTAGGATCAAATAAGCCCATTTTGGCTCCACAGGACCAAAGAAGCACAAATTGACCCAGCTAGGTCCCATATGACCTAAAATGTCCAATGGCTCTATTAGGATCAAACAAGTCCATTTGGGCTCCA